>JBBYHL010461400.1:0-51954 GCA_038381835.1 Adansonia madagascariensis | reverse complement strand
TAATAGTCTCTTTTTTTTCATGATTGGGCACCATAAACACATTCTGCTCATTGGGTAGATGACATTGATGCTTTGGCCTGATTGGAAAAGGTTTTTTTTCTAGCATTTTTTTGGAAACTATGCTATTCCGTCAATTGTTATGAACATGGATGCATGTACTAATCTCTTCTTTTCCATGATTGGGCTCCATAAACACATTCTCCTCATTAGGATAGATGATATTGTCGCTTTGGCTTAATAGGAAAGGCTAGCATTTTCTGGAATCAATGTTATTCCGTTGATTATGAAAAACATGGATGCATGTATTAATCTTCTTTTTTTTTATGATTAGGCACCATGAAGACATTCTCCTTGTTGGGAAAGATGATATTTACGCTTTATCTTAATATGAAAAGCTTTTTTCTTCCACTAATTATTGGAATCAATATTATTCTATCAATCATGACAAACTTGGATGCACATAATAATCTCTTTTTTTTTTATGATTGGGCTCCATGAACACATTCTACTCATTAGAATAGATGATATTGATGCTTTGGCTTGATATGAAAAGCTTTTTTTTCCACCATTTATTGGAATCAATATTATTCTGCCAATCGTGTCAAACATGGATGCATGAAATAATCTTCTTTTTTTCATGATTGGGCTCTATAAACAGATTCTCTTCATTGGGATAGATGACATTGATGCTTTGGCTTGATAAGAAAAGCTTTTCTTTCCACCTTTTTTTTGAATCAATATTATTATGTCAATCGTGATGAACATGGATGCACATAATAATCTCCTTTTTTTTTTATGATTGGGCACCATAAACATATTTTCCTCATTGGGATAGATGATATTGACACTTTGGCTTGATACGAAAAGGTATTCTTTCCAGCATTTTTTGGAATCAATGTTATTCCATCAATTGTGACAAACATGGATGTGTATATTAATCTCTTTTTTCTTCAAGATTGGGTACCATAAACACATTTTCCATATTGGGATAAATGATATTTATACTTTGGCTTGAGAAGAAAAGCTTTTCTTTCTTGCATTTTTCGAAATCAATGTTATTCTGTCAATCGTGGCAAACATAGATGCATGTAATAATCTCTTTTTTTTCATGATTGGGCACCATAAACACATTATCCTCATTGGGATAGATGACATTGACACTTTGGCTTGATAAGAAAAGATTTTCTTTCTACCATTTTTTGGAATCAATGTTATTCCATCTATTGTGACAAACAAGGATGCATTTATTAATCTCCCTTTTTCGACATTGGGCACCATAAGCATAATCTCCGCATTGGCAAAGATGATATTGACGCTTTGGCTTGATAAGAAAAGCTTTTCTTTCAGCATTTTTGGAGTCAATGTTATTCTGTCAATCGTGACATATGTGGATGCATGCAATAATCTCCCTTTTTTCATGATTAGGCACCATAAACACATTCTCCTCATTGTGATAGATGATATTGATGCTTTGGCTTGATACAAAAAGGTTTTCTTTCCAGCATTTTTTGGAATCAATGTTATTTTGTCAATCGTGACAAACATGGATGAATGTAATAATCTCCTTCTTTTCATGATTGGGCACCATGAACACATACCCCTCATTAGGATAGATGATATAGATGCTTTGGCTTGATAAGAAAAGCTTCCAGCATTTTTTGGAGTCAATGTTATTTTGTCAATCGTGACAAACATGGATGCACGTAATAATCTCAATTTTTTTCATGATTGGGTACCATGAACACATTTTTCTCGTTGGCATAGATGATATTGACACTTTGGCTTGATATGAAAAGCTCTTTTTTTCACCATTTATTGGAATCAATATTATTCTATCAATCATAACAAACATGGATGCACATAATAATCTCTATTTTTTTTCATGATTGGGCACCATAAACATATTCTCTTCAATGGGATGATGACATTGATGCTTTGGCTTGATAAAAAAAGCTTTTCTTTCCACCATTTTTTATAATCAATTTTATTCTGTCAATTATAACAAACATGGATGCATTTATTAATCTCTTTTTTTTTCATGATTGGGCACCATAAACATATTCTCCTCATTGGGATAGATCATATTGATGCTTTGGCTATATAAGAAAAGCTTTTCTTTCCAGCGTTTTTTGGAATCAATGTTATTCCATCGATTATGACAAACATGGATGCAAGTAATAATCTCCTTTTTTTTCATTATTGGGCACCATAAATACATTCTCCTCATTGGGGTAGATGACATTGATGCTTTGGCTTGCTAAGAAAAGCTTTTCTTTCCACCTTTTTTTGGAATCATTGTTATTCCGTCAATCATGACAAACATGGATGCATGTAATAATCTCCCTTTTTTTCATTATTGGGCACCATAAACACATTCTCCTTATTGGGATGATGATATTGGTGCTTTGGCTTGATAGGAAAAGCTTTGCTTTTTAGCATTTTTCAGAATTAATGTTATTCTGTAAGTCGTTACAAACATGGGTGCATGTAATAGTCTCTTTTTTTTCATGATTGGGCACCATAAACACATTTTGCTCATTGGGTAGATGACATTGATGCTTTGGCTTGATAGGAAAAGGTTTTTTTTCCAGCATTTTTTTGGAAACTATGTTATTCCGTCAATCATTATAAACATGGATGCATGTACTAATCTCTTCTTTTCCATGATTGGGCACCATAAACACATTGATATTGACGTTTTGGCTTAATAGGAAAAGCTTTTTTTCTACTAATTTTTGCAATCAATGTTATTTTGTCAATCATGAGAAACATATATGCATGTAATAATCTCCTTTTTTTCTATTATTAGGCACCATAAACACATTCTTCTCCTTGGGATAGATGACATTGATGCTTTGGCTTTATAAGAAAAGCTTTTTTTCCACCATTTTCTTGAATCAACATTATTTTGTCAATCGTGACAAACATGGGACACACATATTAATCTCTTTTTTTCATGATTGGGCATCGTAAACACATTCTCCTCATTGGGATAGATGATGTTGATGCTTTGGCTTGATAAGAAAAGCTTTTTTTCCACCATTTTTTGGAATCAATGCGATTCTGTCAATTATGACAAACATGGACGCACATACTAATCTTTTTTTTTTTTGTGATTAGGCACCATGATCACATTCTCCTCATTGGGATAGATGATATTAACGCTTTGGCTTCATATGAAAAGGTTTTTTTTGCACCATTTATTGGAATCAATATTATTCTATCAATCGTGACAAACATGGATGCACGTAATAATCTCCTTTTTTTTCATGACTAGGTACCATAAACACATTCTCCTTATTGGGATAGAAGACATTGACGCTTTGGCTTGATAAGAAAAGCTTTTCTTTCTACCATTTTTTAGAGTCAATGTTATTTTGTCAATTGTGACAAATGTGGATGCATAAATTAATCTCTTTTTTTTCATGATTGGGCACCATAAACACATTCTCCTCGTTGGGATTGATGAAATTGATGCTTTGGCTTGATAAGAAAAGCTTTTCTTATTTGGAGTCAACGTTATTTTGTCAATTGTGACAAACATGGATGCTTGTAATAATCTAGTTTTTTCATGATTAGGCACCATAAACACTTTCTCCTCATTGGGATAAACGTCATTGATGCTTTGGCATGATAAGAAGAGCTTTTCCTTCCCTCATTTTTTGGAATTAATTTATTTCATTAATCGACAAATATGGATGCACGTATTAATCTCTTTTTTTTCATGATTGGGCACCATAAACACATTCTCCTCATTGGGATAGATGACAATGACGCTTTGGCTTGATAAGAAATGTTTTTTTCCATAATTTTTTAGAATCAATGTTATTCTGTTAATCGTGACAAACATGGAGGCATGTAATAATCTCCTTTTTTTTAATGATTGGGCACCATAAACACATTCTCTTCATTGGGATAGATGACATTGATGCTTTGGCTTGATAAAAAAAGCTTTTCTTTGCACCATTTTTTGGAATAAATTTTATTTCATCAATTGTGACAGACATGGATACATGTATTAATCTTCTTTTTTTCATGATTGGGCACCATAAACATATTCTCCTCATTGGGATAGATGATATTGATGCTTCAGCTTGGTAAGAAAAGCTTTCCTTTCCAGCATTTTTTGGAATCAATGTTATTCTGTCAGTTGTGACAAACATGAATGCACGTAATAATCTCATTTGTTTTCATTATTGGGCACCATAAACACATTCTCCTCATTGGGATGGATGATATTAATGCTATGGCTTGATAAGAAATGCTTTTTTTTCCATAATTTTTTAGAATCAATGTTATTATATCAATCATGACAAACATGGATGCATGTAATAATCTCTTTTTTTTCATGATTGAGCACCATAAGCACATTCTCCTCATTGGGATAGATGACATTTATGCTTTGGCTTGATAAGAAAAGCTTTTCTTTCCACTTTTTTTTTGGAATCAATGTTATTCTTTCAATCGTGACAAACTTGGATGCATATATTAATCTCCTTCTTTGCATGATTGGGCACCATAAACACATTCTCTTCATTGGGATAAACGGCATTGATGCTTTGGTTTCATAATGCTTTTCTTTCCACCATTTTTTTGGAATCAACGTTATTCTATCAATTATGACAAACATAGATGCATGTATTAATCTCTTTTTTTTAGGATTGGGCACCAAAACACATTTTTCTCATTGAGATAGATGATATTGACGCTTTGGCTTGGTATGAAAAGCTTTTTTTTCCACCATTTATTGGAATCAATATTATTCTGTGAATTATGACAAACATGGATGCACATAACATTCTCATTTTTTGACGTGATTGGGCACTATAAACACATTCTTCTCGTTAGGATTGATGACATTGATGCTTTGGCTTGATGAAAAAAAGTTTTCTTTCTGGTATTTTTTGGAATTAATGTTATTCTATCAATCGTGACAAGCATAGATGCATGTAATAATCTCCTTTTTTTCATGATTGGGCACCATAAACACATTCTCCTCATTGGGATAGATGTCATTGATGCTTTGGCTTGATAAGACAAGCTTTTCTTTCCATCAGTTTTTGGAATCAATGTTATTCCGCCAATTGTGATAAATATGGATGCATGTATTAAATTCTTTTTTCAAGATTGGGCACCATAAACACATTTTCCTTATAGTGATAGATGATATTGATGCTTTGGCTTGACATGAAAAGCTTTTTTTTCTAGCATTTTTTGGAATCAACGTTATTTTGTCAATCGCGACAAATATGGATAAATGTAATAATCTCCTTTTTTTCATGATTGGGCACCATAAACACATTCACCTCATTGCGATATATGATGTAGATGCTTTAGCTTGATAAGAAAAGCTTTTCTTTCCACCATTTTTTGGAATCAATGTTATTTCGTCAATTGTGACAAACATGGATGCACATTTTAATCTCCTTTTTTTTATGATTGGGTACCATGAACACATTCTCCTCATTGGGGTAGATGATATTGATGCTTTGCCTTGATATGAAAAGCTTTTTCTTCCACCATTGATCAAAATTTATTCTGTCAATTGTGACAGACATGGATGCACGTAATAATCTCCTTTTTTTCATGACTGGGCACCATAAACACATTCTCCTCATCGGAATAGATGACATTAATGCTTTAGCCTGAAGAGAAAAGCTTTTCTTTCCACCATTTTTTGGAATCAATGTTGTTCTGTCAATCGTGACAAGCATCGATGCACATATTAATCTCATTTTTTTCATGATTGGGCACCATAAACACATTCTCCTTGTTGGGATAGATGACATCGACTCTTTGGCTTGATAAGAAAAGCTTTTTCTTCCCCCATTTTTTGGAATCAATGCTTTTCCACCAATCATGACAAACATGGATGCATGTAATAATCTCCTTTTTTTAGGATTCGGCACCACAAACCCGTTCTCCTCATTGGGATAAATGACATTGATGCTTTGGCTTAATAAGAAAAGCTTTTCTTTCCACCATTTTTTGGAATCAATGTTATTCCATCAATCATGACAAATATGGACGCATGCATTAATCTCTTTCTTTTCATGATTGGGCACCATAAACACATTCTCTTTATTGGGATAAATGGTATTGATGCTTTGGTTTCATAATAAATGCTTCTCCTTCCACCAATTTTTTGGAATCAGTGTTATTTCGTCAATTGTGACAAACATGGATACATGTATTAATCTCTTTTTTTTTTATGATTGGGCACCATAAACACATGCTCCTCATTGGGGTAGATGACATTGACGCTTTAGCTTGACAAGAAAAGCTTTTTTTTCTAGCCTTTTTTGGAGTTAATGTTTTTCTGTCAATGATTACAAGCATAGATGCATGCAATAATCTACTTTTTTTCATGATTAGGCACCATAAACACAAACTCCTCCTAAGGATAGATGATATCGATTTTTTGGCTTAATAGGAAAAGCTTTTCTTTCCAGCATTTTTTGGAATCAATGTTCTTCCGTCAATTGTGACAAACATGAATGCATGTATTAATCTCCTTTTTTTTATGATTGGGCACCATGAACACATTCTCCTCGTTGGGAAAGATGATATTGATGCTTTATCATGATGTGAAAAGCTTTTTTCTTCCACCATTTATTGGAATCAATATTATTCTGTCAATCATGAAAAACTTGGATGCACATAATAATCTCCCTTATTTTTTATATTGGGCACCATGAACACATTCTCCTCATTAGGATAGATGATATTGTTGCTTTGGCTTAATATGAAAAGCTTTTTTTTCCACCATTTATTGGAATCAATATTATTCTATCAATTGTGTCAAACATGGATGCACATAATAATCTCCTTTTTTTTTCATGATTGGCCTCCATAAACACATTCTCCTCATTAGGATAGATGACATTGGCACTTTGGCTTGGTAAGAAAAGCTTTTCTTTCCACCATTTTTTGGAATCAATATTATAATGTCAATCTTGACAAACATGGATGCAGGTAATAATCTCCTTTTTTTCATGATTGGGCACCATAAACACATTCTCCCCATTGGGATAGATGATATTAACATTTTGGCTTGATACAAAAAGGTTTTCTTTTTAGCATTTTTTGGAATCAATGTTATTCTATCAATCATGGAAAACATGGATGAATGTACTAATCTCCTTTTTATAATGATTGGGCACCGTAAGCACATACTCCTCATTGGGATAGATAATATTGACGCTTTGGCTTTATAAGAAAGGCTATTTTTTCCACCATTTTTTGGAATCAATGTTAATCCGTTAATTGTGACAAACATGGATGCGCCTATTAATCTCCTTTTTCTTTAAGATTGGGCACCATAAACACATTCTCAATATTGGAATAAATGATATTGATGCTTTGGCTTGATAAAAAAAGCTTTTCTTTCCAGCATTTTTTGAAATCAATGTTATTCTGTTAATCGTGGCAGCCATGGATGCATATAATAATCTCCTTTTTTTCATTATTGGGCACCATAAACACATTCTCCTCTTTGGGATAGATGATATTGGTGCTTTGGCTTGATAAGAAAACCTTTTCTTTCAACCATTTTTGGAATCAATGTTATTCGGTTAATCATGACAAAAATGGATGCACTTATTAATCTCCTTTTTTTATTATTGAGCACCATAGACATATTCTCCTTATTGGGATAGATGATATTGGAGCTTTGGCTTGATAAGAAAAGCTTTTCTTTCAAGCATTTTTTGGAATGAAAGTTATCCCATCAATCGTGACACACATGGATGCATGTAAAAATCTTATTTTTTTCATGATTAGGCATGATAAACACATTCTCCTCATTGGAATAGATGATTTGATGCTTTGGCTAGATGCAAAAAGGTTTATTTCCAGCATTTTTTGGAATCAATGTTATTATGTCAATCATGACAAACATGGATGAATGTAATAATATCTTTTTTTCATGATTGGGCACCATAAGCACATGCTCCTCACTGGGATAGATGATATTGACGCTTTGGCTTGATAAGAAAACTCTTCTTTCCAACATTTTTTGGAGTCAAAGTTATTTTGTCAATCATGACAAGCATGGATGCATGTAATAATCTCTATTTTTTTCATGATTGGGCACCATGAACACATTCTCCTAATTGGGATAGATGACATTGACGCTTTGGCTTGATAGGAAAAGCTTTTTTTTCCACCATTTTTTGGAATTAATGTTATTCCGTCAATTGTGACAAACATAGATGCATGTATTAATCACCTTCTTTTCAAGATTGGGCACCATAAACACATTCTCCTTATTGGGATAGATAATGTTGATGCTTTGGCTTGATAACAAAAGCTTCTCTTTCCAGTATTTTCTAGAATCAATGTTATTCTATCAATCGTGACAAAAATGGGGCACGTATTAATCTCTTTTTTTCCATGATTGGGCACCATAAACACATTCTCCTCGTTGGGATAGATGACATTGACGCTGTGGCTTGATAGGAAAAGCTTTTCCTTCCACCATTTTTGGAATCAATGCTACTCCGTCAACCATGACAAACATGGATGCATGTAATAATCTCCTTTTTTTTCATGATTGGGCACCATAAACGCATTATCCTCATTGTGATAGATGACATTGACGCTTTGGCTTGATAAGAAAAGCTTTTCTTTCTGCCATTTTTTGGAATCAGTGTTATTCTGTCAATCGGGATAAACATAGACACACGTATTAATCTCTTTCTTTTCATGATTGGGCAATATAAACACATTCTCTTAATTGGGATAAATGGCGTTGATGCTTTGGTTTTATAAGAAATACTTTTCTTTCCACCATTTTTTTGGAATCAATGTTATTCCATCAATTGTTACAAACATGGATGCACGTATTAATCTCTCTTTTTTTATGGTTGGGCACCAAAACACATTCTCATCATTGGGATAGATGATTTTGACGCTTTGGCTTGATATGAAAAGCTTTTTTTTTCCACCATTTATTGGAATCAATATTATTCTGTCAATCATGACAATCATGGATGTATGTAATAATCTCTTTTTTTTCATGATTAGGCACCATAAACACATTCTCTTTGTTGGGATAGATGACATTAACACTTTGGCTAGATAAAAAAAAGCTTTTCTTTCCAGCATTTTTTGGAATCCATGTTAATCTGTCAATCGTGACAAACATGGATGCATGTAATAATCTCCTTTTTTTATGATTGGGCACCATAAACACTTTCTCCTTATTGCGATAGATGATGTTGATGCTTTAGCTTGATAAGAAAAGCTTTTCCTTCTAGCATTTTTTGGAATCTATATTATTCTGTCAATCGTGACAAATATGGATGCATGTAATAATCTTTTTTTTTTAATGATTGGTCACCATAAACACATTATCCTCATTGGGATAGATGATATTGATGCTCTGGCTTGATAAGAAAAGCTTTTCTTTGAAGCATTTTCGGGATCAATGTTATTCTGTCAATCATGACAAATATGGATGCTTGTAATAATCTCCTTTTTTTCATCATTGGGCACCACAAACACATTTTCCTCATTGGGATAGATGATACTAATGTTTTGGTTTAATAGGAAAAGCCTTTTTTTCTACCATTCTTTGTAGTCAATGTTATTCCATCAATCGTGACAAACATGGAAACATGTAATAATCTCCTTTTTCTCATGATTGGGCACCACAAACACATTATCCTCATTGGGATAGATGACATTGCCACTTTGGCTTGATAAGAAAAGCTTTTCCTTTCACCATTGTTTGGAATTAATGTTATTCTGTGATCGTGACAAACATGGATGCATGTAATAATCTTTGTTTTCATGATTGGGCACGATAAACACATTCTGCTCATTGGGATAGATGACATTGACCCTTTGGCTTGATAAGAAAAGCTTTTCTTTCCACTATTTTTTGGAATCAATGTTATTCTGTCAATCGTGACAAATGTAGACACATTTATTAATCTCCTTTTTTCAAGATTGAGCACCATAAACACATTTTCCTTGTAAAGATAGATGACATGGATGCTTTGGCTTGACAACAAAAGCTTTTCCTTCCACCATTTATTGGAATCAATGTTATTCCGTCAATCGTTACAAGCATGGATGCATGTAATAATCTCTTGTTTTTTCATAATTGGGCACCATAAACATATTATCCTCGTTGGGATAGATAACATTGAGGCTTAGGCTTTAAGGAAAGCTTTTCATTCCACCAGTTTTTGGAATCAATGTTATTTCATCAATCATGACAAACATGGTCACATGTATTAATCTCCTTTTTTTCATGATTAGGCACCATAAACACCTTCTCCTCATTACGATAGATGATATTGACACTTTGGCTTGATAAGATAAGCTTTTCTTTCCAATATTTTTTGGAGTTAAAGTTATCCCGTCAATCGTGATAAACATGGATGCATGTAACAATGTCCTTTTTTTCATGGTTGGGCACCATAAACACATTCTCCTTATTGGGATAGATGATATTGATGCTTTGGCTTAATAAGAAAGGCCTTCTTTTCAACATTTTTTGGAATCAATGCTATTCCGTCAATCGTGACAAACATGGATGCATGTAATAATCTTTTCTTTTTCATGATTGGGCACCATAAACACATTCTCCTTATTAGGATAGATCATATTGACGCTTTGGCTTAATAGGAAAAGGGTTTTTTTTAGCATTTTTTAGAATCAATATTATTCCATCAATCATGACAAACATGCACGCATGTATTAATCTCTTGTTTTCATGATTGGCAGCATAAACACATTCTCCTCGTTGGGATAGATAATATTGATGCTTTGGCTCGATAAGAGAAGCTTTTCTTTCCACCATTTTTTGGAATCAATGTTATTCTGTAAATTGTGACAAACATGGATGCATTTAATAATCTCCTCTTTTTCATGATTGAGCACCATAAACACATTGTCCTCATTGGGATAGATGACATTGACGCTTTGGGTTGATAAGAAAAGCATTTCTTTCCACCATTTTTTGGAATCAATATTATTCCATCAATCGTGACAAACATGGATGCTTGTATTAATCTCCTTTTTTTCATGATTGGGCACCATAAACACATTCTCCTCGTTGGGATGGATGAAATTAATGCTTTGGCTTGATAAGAAAAGCTTTTCTTATTTCGAATCAATGTTATTTTGTCAATCTTGACAAACATGGATGCATGTAATAATCTCTCTTTTTTCATGCTTGGGCACCATAAACACATTCTCCTTATTGGCATAGAGGACATTGATGCTTTGGCTTGATAAGAAAGGCTTTTCTTTCCACCATTGTTTGGGATCAATGTTATTCCATCAAGCGTGACAAACATGGATGCATATGATAATCACCTTTTTTTCATGATTAGGCACCACAAACACATTTTCCTCATTAGGATAAACGGCATTGATGCTTTGGTTTCCTAGCAAATGCTTTTCATTCCACCAGTTTTTTGGAATCAATGTTATTCCATCAATTGTGACAAACATGGATGTAGGTATTAATCTCATTTTTTCCATGATTAGGCACCATAAACACATTCTCCTTATTCAGATTGATGATATTGACACCGTGGCTTGATAAGAAAAGCTTTTTTTTCCCAACATTTTTCAGAATCAATCTTATTTCGCCAATTGTGACAAACATGGATACAGGTAATAATCACCTTTTTTTCTCGATTGGGCACTATAAACACATTCTCCTTATTAGGGTAGATGACATTGATGCTTTGGCTTGATAAGAAAAGCTTTTCTTTGTAGCATTTTTTGGAATCAATGTTACTTTGTCAATCATGACAAACATGGATATATGCAATAATCTCTTTTTTTTCATGATTGGGCTCCATAAATACATTCTCCTCATTGGGATAGATGAGATTGATGCTTTGGATTGATAAGAAATGCTTTTCCTTCCACCATTTTTTGGAATCAATGTTATTCCGTCAATCGTGACAAACATGGATGCACTTAATAATCTCTTTTTTTCATGATTGGGCACCACAAACACATTCTCCTCATTGGGATAGATGATATTGACGCTTTGGCTTAAGAAGAAAAGCTTTTCTTTCCACTATTTTTTGCAACCAATGTTATTCCATCAATCATGACAAACATGGATGCATGTATTAATCTCCTCTTTTTCAAGATTGGGCACCATACACACGTTCTCCTCGTTGGGATAGATGACATTAATGCTTTGGGTTGATAAGAAAAGTATTTTTTTCCACTATTTTTGGGAATCAATATTATTCCGTCAATCATGACAAACATGGATACATGTGTTAATCTCCTATTTTTCATGATTGAGTGCCACAAACATGTTCTCCTTATTAGGATGGATGAAATTGACACTTTGGCTTGATAAGAAATGCTTTTCTTATTTGGAATCAACATTATTTTGTTAATCATGATCAACATGGATGCATGTAGTTACCTCCCTTTTTTTCATGATTCGGATATAAACACATTCTCCTCATTGGCATAGATGACATTGATGCTTTGGTTTGATAAGAAAAGCTTTTCTTTCTAGCATTTCTTGGAATCAATGTTATTCTGTCAATCGTGACAGACATGGATGCATGTAATAGTCTCTTTTTTTTCATGGCTGGGCAGCATAAACACATTCTCCTCATTGGGTTGATGGCATTGATGCTTTGGCTTGATAAGAAAAGCTTTTCTTTCCACTATTTTTTGAAATCAATGTTATTCCGTCAATTGTGACAAACATGGATGCACGTATTTATCTCTTTTTTTTCCATGATTTGGCACCATAGACACATCCTCCTCATTCGGATAGATGATATTGATGCTTTGGCTTGATAAGAAATGCTTTTTTTCTAATATTTTTTGGAATCGATGTTATTTCATCAATCATGACAAACATGGGTACAGGTAATAATCACCTTTTTTTCATGATAAGGCACCACAAACACATTCTCCTCATTGGGATAAATGGCGTTGATGCTTTAGTTTCATAAGAAATGTTTTTTTTCCACCTTTTTTTTTGGAATCAATGTTATTTCATCAATTTTGACAGACACGAATGCATGAAATAATCTCTTTTTTTTCATGATTGGGCACCATAAACACATTCTCCTCATTAGGATAGATGAAATTGATGCTTTAGTTTGATAAGAAAAGCTTTTCTTTTCACCATTTTTTGGAATTAGTGTTATTTCGTCAATTGTGACAAACATGGATGCATTTAATGTTCTCCTTTCTTTCATGACTGAGCACTATAAACACATTCTCCCCATTGGGATAGGTGACATTGGCACTTTAGGTTGATAAGAAAAGTATTTTTTTCCTGCATTTTTTGGAATCAATAACATTCTATCAATCATGACAAACATTGATGCATTTATTAATCTCCTCTTTTTCATGATTAGGTAGCATAAACACATTATCCTTATTGGGATGGATGAAATTGACGCTTTAGCTTGATAAGAAAAGCTTTTCTTATTTGGAATCAATGTAATTTTATCAATCTTAACAAACATGGATGCATGTAATAATCTTCGTTTTTCCATGATTGGGCACCATAAACACATTCTCCTCATTGGCATAGATGACATTGATGCTTTGGCTTGATAAGAAAAGCTTTTCTTTCTAGCATTTTTTGGAATCAATGTTATTCCGTCAATCATGACAGACATGGATGCATAAAATAGTCTCCTTTTTTTTATGATTGGGCACCATAAACACATTCTCCTTATTGAGATAAATGATATTGACACTTTGGCTTGATAGGAAAAGCTTTTTTTTCCAGCATTTTTTGGAATCAATGTTATTCCGTCAATCGTCACAAACATGGATGCACATATTAACCTCATTTTCTTCATGATTAGGAACAATAAACATATTCTCCTCGTCGGGATATATGACATTGACGCTTTGGCTTGATAAAAAAAGTTTTCTTTCCACCATTTTTTGGAATCAATGTTATTCCATTAGTTGTGACAAACATAGATGCACGTATATGCCTCCCTTTTTTTCAGGATTGGGCACCATAAATACATTCTCCTCATTGGAATTGATGATATTGATGCTTTAGCTTGATAAAAAATGCTTTTCTTTCCAGCATTTTTTTGAATCAATGTTATTTCATCAATCATGACAAACATGAATGCATGTAATAATCACCTTTTTTTCATGGTTGGGCACTATAAACATATTCTCCTCATTGGGATAAAACAGCATTGATGCTTTGGTTTCATAAGAAATGTTTTTCTTTTCGCCATTTTTTTGGAATCAATGTTATTCTGTCAATTGTAACAAACATGGACGCATGTATTAATCTCTTTTTTTTTTCATGATTGGGCACCATAAACAAATTATCCTTATTGGGATAGATGACATTGATGCTTTGGCTTGATAAGAAAAGCATTTCTTTCCACCATTTTTTGGAATCAATGTTATTTCATCAATTGTAACGAACATCGATGCACGTATTAATCTCTTATTTTTCATAATTAGGCACCATAAACATATTTTACTTATTAGGATAGATGACCTTCAGCTTTGGTTTCATAAGAAAGGCTTTTTTTCCACCATTTTTTTCAAATCAATGTTATTTTGTCAATTGTGACAAACGTGGATGCATATATTAATCTATTTTTTTATGATTGGGCACCATAAACATATTCTTCTCATTGGGATAGATGATATTGATGCTTTGGCTTGATATGAAAAGCTTTTCTTCCCACCATTTTTTGGAATCAATGTTATTCTATCACTCGTGACAAATATGGATGCACATAATAATCTCTTTTTGTTCACGATTGGGCACCGTAGACGCATTCTCCTCATTGGGATAGATGATATTGACACTTTGGCTTGATAAGAAAAGCTTTTCTTTTTGCCATTTTTTGGAATCAATGTTATTCCGTCAATCATGACAAACATGAATGCACGTATTAAAGTCATTTTTTTCATGATTAAGCACCGTAAGCACATTCTCCTCATTAGGATAGATGATATTGATGCTTTGGCTTGATTGGAAAAGCTTTTCTTTCCATTATTTTTTAGAATCAATGTTATTCCGTCAATTGTGACAAACATGGATGCACATGTTTATCTCTTTTTTTCATGATTGGGCACCATAAACACATCTTCCTCATTCACATAGATGATATTAATGTTTTGGCTTGATAAGAAAAGCTTTTCTTTCTAATATTTTTGGGAATCAATGTTATTTCTTCAATCATGACAAACATGGATGCATGTAATAATCCCCTTTTTTTCATGATTGGGCACCATAAAAACGTTCTCCTCATTGAGATAAATGGTATTGATGCTTTGGTTTAAGAAAAAATGCTTTTCTTTCCACCATTTTTTTTTGAATCAATGTTATTCCATTAATTGTGACAAACATGGATGCATGTATTAATCTCTTTTTTTTTTATGATTGGGCACCAAAACACATTCTATTCATTGGGATAGATGATATTGACACTTTGGCTTGATAAGAAAAGCTTTTCTTTCCAGCATCATTTGGAATCAATGTTATTTCATCAATCGTGACAAACATGGGTGTTGGCAATAATCTCTTTTTTTTTTCATGACTGGGCACTATAAACACATTCTCCTCATTAGGATAGATGACATTGACGCTTTGGCTTGATAAGAAAAGCTTTTCTTTTCAACATTTTTTTAGAAGCAATATTATTCCGTCAATCATGACAAATGATTAACGAAGCCATGAAAAGTGAATCAGACAAGAAAGGTAATCTTAAGGGCAGTAGAAAAGATAAAGTTAAGGTTGGGCTAGAGCCAAAATGCAGTGTTGAAGCTAGATCATCCAAAGTTAATACTGAATCTAATGTGAAAGAATGGCCACTAAAGAGAATTGCTAGATTGTAAAAAATATAAAGGAGGTCAGAACACTAATGTATTTGATCTGGTAAATTCTAGTGCAAGCCAAATTGGTTAATGGGGTTAAAAGGACAAAGGAAAAAATTGATAACTTTTGTGATTTCCACACCGTCTATAGCCACACTCTTCAAAAGTGTAAAGAGTTATATGCCATGGTTTAAAGAATTATGAATAAGGGTAGCGTTGAATTCTATGATAGAAAGCGAGCCTAACATGCCCAGTCAATAAACGTAGTGCCATCTATCAACGCCATGAAAAAGGATAAGAATAATACTCTTTACGGGGTTGGAAAGCCATTGATCTCGTTTGATAATCAACTGAGAGTCAAAACAACCCTTGTTTATGCTAGCACCAAAGATGATCATTCAACCTCAATCTTTTTTCCCTTATAAAAATAACATGGCAATTCTAGGTAAAACTTGGATCACTAGTGAATCTAGTTAGCAATCCGTAAAAATTGACCTTGCAGGGTAAGCCACCTAACTTGGAGTGGCAGATGTTACGCCCTAGTAGTATCAAGAAGCAAAATTTAGCAAAAAAACACTGCCCTATTCTTTAAACACCAAGGCTTGGTACCAAAGACTCTGATTCGATAGCTATCAAGGAGCAAGTGAGTGAGAAAGAAGCTATGAAATTCTTTAAGTTTATCAAGCACAGTGAATACAACATCATGGATCAGCTAAATAAGTAACCCGCCAAGATATCTATGTTGTCACTGCTACTGAACTCTAAAGCTTATAGGAATGTTCTTTTCAAGGTTTTAAATGAGGCCTATGTCCCTCTCGACATCTTTATAAGTCAGATGGATTGCCTACTAAGCAGCATCACTGTCGATAACCATATATCTTTCAGTAATGATGAGATTCCTCATGGAGGAAGAGGAAACTATAAAGCTCTTCACATCACCACGTACAACAAAGGTACCATGTTGCCCAAACTGCTCACTGATAATAAGTTAGCTCTGAATGTAATACCTCTATCATGCTTAAATAAACTCCTTATTGATGCATCTCATATCCAAAATAGTCATATGATGGTGTGAGCATTCGATGGAACTTGTAGATGCATTATAGGAAACATCACCATTCCACTCCAAATTAGCCTATGCACTTATGAAGTAGACTTTCATGTGATGGATATTGCTCCATCTTATAACTACCTATTGGGAAGGCCTTGGATTCATTCTGCGAGACCAATGCCATCATTGTTACACTAGAAGTTGAAATTCATCATCTAAAACAAAGTCGTCAGTGTTAGAGGAGAAAAAGATATCACTGCTGCTACTTTAACCGATGCTTTATCTATTAAGCCAGATGATAATGTCCCATAATATTCATTTCTATTCTTTGAGTGTGTCAATGCCACTAATGTCAAGGAAGGGTTACCAATGGTTGAGCCTAGCTTGTTGAAGAGCACTCATACAGCTCTAAAGTTAACTGTAGCCAAAGGTGCCCAAGCTATAAAAGGACTCGAAAAACACCTCTAAGGGATTGCCAAAGCCTTGAAAGTTGTCAACTAGATTGACAGGAAAGGATTAGGATTCAAGCCTAGTGCACAACAGAAAGGAAAACAAGCTTAGAAGAACCATGGGAAAAGGATAGGTTATCTGTTGGGACAAAATGTGGGATATTAACCAGTGATATTTCCATCACTTCAAGAAAGTATTTTGCCCAATAAGAATGTGAATACTGGTTCTGCCAATGTTATGCTCTTACTGAATAAGACATTTAGGGATTTTTCCATCAATGTAATTGATAAGCTAGAGACATTAGTGATAAACCAAAAGACTGGCTTATGCCCTCTAGGATTTGTTCCATGTGTTTGGATTGAAATTGAGATTCCTGTATTATTTAAATCTTTTTCAAAGTAAAGCTATAAACTAAACCTACATGCTTCTGCCTAGAAGCATTATAGGATCCTTTGTATGGGCATCCTTTTATTAAGTATTATCAATGAAAATGACTAACTATTTGGCATTTCATCTTTTGTGTTCATTTTTCATAGTTCCTGTTAACACTTTGACCCGTCTCTACATATTTTTCAACCTATATTATTCTTTTTCCATTTTTTCAGGTATCCCAATGAAAGCAACATGAAAATTCATAATGAAACTTCAAAAATCAATTTCTAGCAACCAATCTACACCAATGCGGTCGAGTCTAAAGAGAATTCTGAAGAGAACCCCATACCCTTAGACTTGCTAAAGGTTAATTGAACATGAAGAAAAATAGATATTGTCTCAAGAAGAACCCACCAAAACCGTAAACATTAGAATAGAAAAAGACCAAAAAGAAGTCAAAATTGAATCCTCCATAAAACCATTAACTTGACCCGAACCAATAAGTCTCCTCCAAGAATATAGGGATGTTTTCGCTTGGTCCTACCAAGACATGCTCGAGTTAAAAATGAACACTATAATCCATAAACTTCCTCTTAAACCTAAAGGTAAGCTTAGACAACAAAAGCTTAGAAGGATGAACCCTAAAATGCTTCTAAAGATAAAAAAAGAAGTAAAAAAACAATTTAAAGTAGGATTTCTTGAGGTAGCCAAATATCCTAAATGGGTAGCCAATATAGTCTGATTTCCTAAAAAAGATAGTAAATTACAAATATGTGCGGATTATAGGATTTAAATTAAGCCAGCCTAAAAGATAATTTCCCTTTACCCCATATCAATACCCTAGTAGATAACACTGGTAAAATGCACTACAACTTTTCATGGAGGAATTTTTAAGATATAGCCAAATTAAAATGATAGCTAAAGATATGGAAAAGACCACTTTCATGACTATGTGGGGCACTTTCTACTATAAAGCGATGCCTTTTGAGCCTAAAAATGCTGGGGCAACCTACTAAAGGGCGATGGTAACATTGTTCCATGATCTCATGAATAAGGAAATCGAGGTCTATACGGATGATATGATTGCCAAATCATCAAAGGAGAGTGAACATGTGGCTAATTTACAAAAACTCTTCAAATGGCTTTAAAATATGAGCTCAAGTTAAATCCCACAAAATGCACATTTGATGTTACATCTGGCAAACTATTAAGCTTCATTATGAGTGAAAAAGAAATATAAGTCGATCCTAACAAGGTTAAGGCCATTCAGAATATACCATCACCTCAAACTTAGAAAGAACTAAGGTGTTTCTTAGGAAGGTTAAATTACATAGCTCGATTTATATCTCAACTGACCGATAAATATGATCTAATCTTTTGGCTACATCCCAGAGAATGGAAAGAAGAGTGCCGAAAAGCCTTCGATAAGGTTTAACACTATTTTTTGAATTCTCTAGTACTTGTGTTACCAGTGCCTGATCGACCTTTAATCTTGTACCTATCAGTTTTTGACAAGTTAATGAGTTGTATATTGGGTCAACATGATAAGTCAAGCAAGAAGGAATAGGCCATCATTACTTGAGCAAAAGTTCATTGAGTGCGAGAATAACTATTCAATAATGGAGAAATTATGCTAAGCTTTAGCTTAGACAACTTGGAGCTTAAGGCAATACATATTGTACCATACTACATGGCTAATTGCCAAACTCGATCCCATTAAGTATTTGTGCAAAGCTCCTGCCTTATTAGGGAGATTAACTAGGTAGTAAGTCTTGCTTTTTAAGTACAACATCGTGTATATGAATCAAAAAGCCATCAAGGGTAGCACACTAGCAAACTTTTTGAAAGGTTGAGCAATGCATGACTATCATCTTTTAGACTTTGAATTTCCTGATGAAGACTTAATATGCATATCTGAGGTAGAAAACACTATCAAGTGTAGCTAATTTTGGAAAATGTTCTTTGATGGAGATTTGAACATGTTAGGGCATGAAATTAGGGAAATTCTTATCTCTTCGAATGGAAACCACAACCCTTTCACCATAATATTAAACTTTGACTGCACTAACAATATAGTTGAATATAAGGCCTATGACATGAGACTCCAAGTAGCCATTGAAAGAGGCATCTGAATGCTACAAGTATTTAGAGATTTAGCCCTTATCATCAACTAACCAAAAGGATAGTGGCAAATGCTGATGCTAAACTGATGCACTATAGAAGCATAATCTTAAAATTTAGAAAAGAATTCAATGACATCAATTTTGAAAAACTACCTCAGGAAGAGAATCACATTGCTGATGCCTTAGCCAACTTGTCATCTATGTTGAAAGTTAATCAAGAATCGAATGTTGCTCCCATTTAGATGAGTATCTACTCAACTTCAGCATATTGTCAAATGTCAAAGAAGAGAATAACGGCTTGCCATAGTATCATGACATCCTTCAGTACATCAAGGATCGACAATATTCTGAAAATGCTACCAAATCTAACAAGAAAACAATCTGACGATTTGCTGCGCGCTTTGTTTTGGATGGTTGAATTTTATATAAGAAAGTCTGGGATCAGGTATTACTTTGGTGCATAAATGCCTCTGAAGCCAAAAAAATTCTCAAAGAAGTCCATGAAGGAATTTGCAGTGCATGTGCTAATGAACACCAAATGGCAAAACAAGTCATGCAATTAGGCTACTATTGGTTGACTTTTCAAAAGGATTGAAGGTGCCATAAATGTTAAATCTATGTGAGGAAAATCCATGTCCCACCAACACTTTTACATGTTATGACAACTCTATAGCCTTTTTCTATGTGGGGCATGGATATTATCGAACCGATTACCTCTAAGGCTTCTAATGGGCACTGCTTTATTTTTGTCACTGTTGATTATTTCACAAAGTGGGCAGAGGCAGCTTCTTATGCCAATGTTATCAGATATGTCATATGCAAATTTGTGAAATGGGACATTATTTTTAGATATGGTTTTCCCGAGTAGATCCTTACTTATAATGCATACAACTTGACAAACAAAATGATGCGAGTAGTTTGCTTTTAATTCAAGATTTAGCATCAAAATTTCATCCCATATCATCCAAAAATAAATGGGGCAATTGACACAGCCAACAAGAATATTAAGAAGATAGTCAAAAAGATGGCTGAGATGTACAAAGATTGGCATGAAAAGTTACCTTTTCTTTACATGCCTATCACATGGTAGTACAAACTTCCATGGGTGCTACCCTATTCTCCTTAGTCTATGGCATGGAGGTTGTCTTTGTATTGAGGTCGAGATCCCTTTACTTAAAGTCTTGATGGAATCATAAGCCGAAGAAGTCGAATGGGTCAAAAATTAATATAAGCAGCTCAATCTCATTGAAAAGAAAGTAATGAAAGTCACCTTTCATAGGCAGCTGTATCAAAAATGCATGATGAGAGCCTATGACAAAAAGTCTATCCTCGTTAGTTTCGAGAATGTGAATTGGTACTCAAACAAATTCGTTTAATCCATAAAGAAGCTAGAGGAAAATGGACTCTAAATTTGGAAAGGCCGTACATGGTGAAACATGTATTTTCTACAGGAACCTTAATCTTAATCGAGATAGACGACAGTGACATACCCAACCCTATGAACTCTAATTTTATCAAAAATATTATGCCTAAAAGGATCCTAGGATAAAATCCAAAAAGAGCATCCTATAATCTTTTTGTTTCCATGACTACTATAAAAACTCAAATAAAAACCCAAAAAGGCATCTAGGAAAATAAACCGACTTAAGTTGAAAACCAGAAAGGGTGGTTTAAGTGACCAGAATTCCTTTTACTTAAACCAAATCAAGCCTAAACCATCACTAGCCTAAAACCAATTTACCCCATTCTTACAACCTTGATCAAGACACTAAATCATAACCTAATTCACCTATTCTATGCTAACCTACTCTACTAAATCTCATCCCTACCACACTTGAAAATGGAAACTACCTAACCTCGGGACATTCAAGTTGACCACCACCAAAAGGGTTAATTGCTTACAAAAAAGTTTGCAAGGACACTTAGTGCAAGACTCATGTCATTAGCATTAGGGTTTAAGCAACCAGGAAAACCTCTCTGAACTTTTTTGTTTCTTAAAAATCTTTTATGATCCCATAATTTGTCATAACTTGTACTTTTTTTCTTTTAAATGAAATACAATCACTTGATTTCTTACAAAGTCTTTTTGTAACTCTTGCATCTCTTGTTGCATCATGTTTATCATTTAACTAATAATCCTTGATAAATGAATAGAACTAATAATAGGATTTCCTAACATTATGTGGAAAATGAAACCTTATGAGAATTTTGTTTCATGTCTAGTGACCAAGAATGAACCCTTAGGGCCACAGTTGGTCTCGCCTTTGGACCCTATATCCGAAAAATATGCTTAAAACCTCTCTGCATTAAACTTAAGCCCAAAGGTAAGGCACCAAAGTTCTTTTCAAACTGGCACCCTAAAATTAGAGTTTAGAGCTGTCCATGCATATTGTCAAAAACACTCTTTAAATCATAATTGGTAAAGAGAAACCTTGTATTCTTGCCTAGCAAACTTAACGTAATAAAATAAGCCATCCATGCTCAAGTCCATCCCTTAAAAATCATGAATCACCTATACCTTCTAAAAAATGACCTTAACATTCAAAGCCTCTAAAAATTTAGAGTGAGATTGACAAACCTTGGGGCTAAAAACCATCTTATCAACTTCATAAAAGATCAAAAAGGTAAAAATGTTTTTGATTGTCTAATTAGATGTTAAAATCATCACTTTTGCATTACTTAAGCATACATTTGCATCCTTATGCATGATTCATACTACAATTAACAGTCTTCAGGTATGAACTCTTACTTTTAAAAGTCAAAATTAAACGAAACCTCATGTACAAATTCCTATCTTCAAAAAGCTTTGAAAGGTTTTAAGTAAGAATCCCTTATCTTATAGGTGCGTAAATTGAAAAAGCCATTCAATAAAGGTACCTAAATTTTTTTTCCTTTTTAGTCCTTAAAAAGCATGATGCTTTCTTTTTCTTTTTAGTCATCAAAGACTAGGATGCTTACCTACCTTAATCTTCAAAGAGTATGATGCTTTTCTTTTTTCTTTTTAGACCCCAAATAGCAGGACGCTTTTTTTTTCCTTTTTAGTCCTCTAACAACAGGACATTTTTCTTTCTTTCTTAGTACTCAAAGAGTATGACACCTTTCTTTTCCTTTTTGTAGTCCTTAAAGAGCAAGATGCTAATCGAATTGAAGCCCACATAAGTTGGTAGCACTTGTTTAAAGGTCAAACCTAGGAAAAAAACTTACCTCAATCCACAAAGAGCTAGACATCTATCAAGTTAAAGCCCATACAAGCTAGTGGCACCTGTCTAGAGGGTCAAACCCAAGAAACAACCTACCTCAGTCCACAAAGAGCTGGATGCTTATAGAGTCAAAGCCCATACAAGCTGGTAATGCCTTCCTAGGGGGTCAAACCTATAAAACAACCTATTTGATCCATAAAGAGCTTGACCTTATCATGCCAAAGCCCATATAAACTAGCGATGCTTGTTTCAGAGGTCAAACCTAGGAAATAACCTACCATAGTCCATAAAGAGCTAGACACTTATTGAGTCAAAGCTCACAGAAGTTGGTGGCACTTGTTTGAGGGGTTAAACCTAGAAAACAACCTATCTCAATCCATAAAGAGCTGGACGCCTATTAAGTCAAAGCCTACACAAGCTGATGGCATCTGTCTAAAGGATCAAACTTAGGGAACAACCTATCTCAGTCCATAAAGAGCTGGATGCCTATCAAGTCAAAGCCCACACAAGCTGTTGGCATTTATTTGGAAGGTTCCAACCTAAAAAACAATCTAGTAGGGGGTCAAACCCTATAAAACTTATTGAAATTTCTTTTTCTATTAAAATCATTGTAGATATACTCGGCCTGTCTTAACATAATACTAACTAGATCCCTATTTTTCTACAAGCACATGAAACCATCATCCTACTTAAACAAAATGGTATCTATTTACCTTTGTCCTACTCCTAATACTCAACATACTCAGGATGACTGTCGGATGCCATGTCATTAGAAACTATTAGGCAACATGGTGCTAGGCAAAAAAAGTTTTTAAAGAAGGTTTAAAATGCCTATGGGTCGTATTAAAGAAAAATGCAAAATGAGGTACCAAAGGTTATTATTCTAGGAGTCTGCAAAGTCATTTAGATAAGTATATAGGTCAATCTCCCATTGTTTATGACCAAGGTTAGGTATTCAAAGAGCCTAAGGTATATGCATAAGTATTGGTATAAGGCCTTTACATCGCCAAAAATTTGAATTTTCACATATAGTATCAATACAAAAGGTTTTAGTATCGACACCTAGCATGTTTGTATCGATACAGGCTTTGATAGTAGCTAAAGCTATGATTTTTGGCAAAATGTATCGACACACAAGCAAGAGTATCGGTACAAATCCATAGAGTATCAATACAAGGTTCTAAGTCTTGAGACTGGAAATAATTTTTCGCTCTTAGTATCGATACATACTTTATTGTATCGATATTCATAGGCAAAAATTACCTCGTGTGTTGATAAACATGTTTTATATCGATACACTAAGGTATTTTTGCCTAGTTTGGGCCATTTTTAGCCTTTGAAAATTTAAATCAAATATGTTTCTTGCATAAAAAATCATCATAATTCATATCAAGCCTCTGGTATGGGCTCGTGATTAGACTTAGACAAATTTCTCAAGCCCAAATAGCAAATGAAAAGGGTTATTTTCATGAAATATATGGTTGTAAGAGGGCATGCCAGGCATATCTCTGGTTACAAGCTATTGTAGCCTTTCTGCCCTACTATTTTGCATGGCATAACAAATAAGAAGAAGGTTAACTGAGCACAGTAGCTAGAGATGTTCCCTATTTCTTGAATGAAAGATTAAAAAATACCCTTGCTTTATCCCCTAAAAGCATTGGTTGACCTTTGGATTGAAAAAGAAAAGGTTGGCTCAGTAAAGAAAACATACACTTTTTAGTAATCTAAAAAAAGACTTTCCAATAATCTAAAAAAAAACTGCCAGCAACCTTCAGCCTTAAAATATTCTTAAAACATTATTCCATTGCCTTTGACCCTCAACCTTCTTCCATTCCCATTGTTCCTTCAGACTATTACTCGCATTTAACACACTTCAGCCTTAAAATGACTTACCATCAATAGTGATACTAAAAAGCTTCTTCCTTTTTTATCCTTGATAAATAATAGCCAACGGAGGGAAGAAACTGAGCTTAAAGTCATCTCTTCAAGTAATAAGAAAAGTTTAAGGTTTTTTGGTATATCTTTTCTAGCTTGTCCCATACATTTTTTGTTTTTATCATCTACATCATTTTAGTGAGCCCTTCATAATGCCATGACCACCCTAGGTCCTTCATGCATTATTGTTGCCTTGGTTGTGGTAGTCATAGGATCTTGATGTTCTTTTAATGCCTTGATGTTGCTTAGTAGGGCAAACTTTTTCCCTTTCATTCTAACATCAAAACGGTCCCTTATTCATGCATTTTCTATCATTTTTCATCTATTTTCACATGCTTAACAAACTTGGATGCTTTTTCTAACATATCTTGAGTATTTTCATGCACTTTCTTGCATTTTAAGGAGTCTCACAGCATAAAAATGCTGTCTTGAAAATTCTAGCATGCTTTTCTTTGCTTAAATATGTTAATCCATCTTTCATAACATGATTTTAGATGCCATTTATAAAGTTATCATTTTCATACATCTTATTTGTCACCTCATTGTATTTTTTGTCATCATTTTCCATGTCCAAATGTTATCTTTATGTATTTGCATATGTTATCTCTGTTAAGATGCTTGCTTGTTTGATAAAAATCTAATTTTTAAAAATTGCCAAAGTAAGTTCATGTTACCTCTAACAAATGTAGAATAGCATGGATTTAATGTTTTCATAAAATTGGTTTTCTAATCTTGGGGACAAATTAAATATTTTAGACTTGGATTCATGTAAAATAAGTTTTAAGATGCTATTTTTTAATAAAAAAGGACCTTTTAGTTGAAAAAGATATTAAGCCTTGATCTTCAGTTTAACATTTTCATGGTGCCATGGTCAGTGGTTCAAAAGATTCATTGGTTAGGTTCAGGAGTTGGTTACTGTGGGGAAAGATTAGCACCCCCACGATGCCCAAAATTGATACCCACTAGCTATATCTCGCTTTAACTTTGGTTAAATCGATTCCATTTAGTCATTATATAGATATAATCCTTATTTATGCATAAACTTTTGTGGAAATTATAAATTAAGGTTCTAAAAGAAAACTTGATATTACTTATGTGCCATAGAGGTATGAGGAGCATTGGGATTTTTCATAAAAGTGATTGTCAGATTAAATTTTAAAACATTCAGATTTTTCATATTAAGCACTTGAGAGATACTGACATGGAACATTACATTGTAAAATTTTTTAAAAATGAGCTTTAAATGTGAATGCATGATAGTCACTAAAAAAGGAAACGTGCTAGTAAGACAGAAAAGAATGTAATAACTTCACAAACAGACAACCATAAAAAAAATTATGTAATAGAAAAAGAACTATCGGGATGTATCTCGTAATTGTCTTCGATTATTGAAGAATAATAAAGATGATAATTTAGAGATATGTCTAGATTCAACGGTAATTTGATGGATGAATAAATGTTTTAATTGAAACAATCTAGGTTATCTAGAGGAGTGAAAATTTTTGGATTTTTCAAGTAAAATTTTGAGTTAGAGTATCTTTTCAGAGAAGTGGGATTGTTTTAACTTTTAATTCCAAAAAAAAAGGGGACAACATCACGCTGTCTTTCGTCCAAAATTTATTCTAGGTTCTTACGAAGGTTTCAAGGGCCAGTAAGGTACTGTTAAAAAATTAACTTGAAAAGGATTAATATAAAAATATTCCAAGAATCCTAGAAAATCACTTTCTAAAAAGAATTAATTGTTGAAATTGGGCTTATTTCAACTTTGGCAACATTTGTAGGGGAAAGGTGTAATAAACTTTGAAACATCATCCTAGACCCATTCAAAATTGTTAAATCGTAAAGGATACCATTTCAGAAAGGGAATTTTACAAACTTTTAGGAAAAAAATATCTAAATAGTTTGAGAAAATCATTTGCAGTGCCAAAATAGCCCAAACAAAATTCAGTTTGTTGGTTTCAAAGGTGTTGGACAGCCAAGGTTTAAAAAATCATAATTCTTTCATCCAAAATGATCTAAAAATAAGACACCTTTGGAAAGGTAATTCAATTCATTTTTAGGGAAAATATAAAGAAACCCAGAAAAATCATTTCTGGTTTGAAATAGTTTTTCAAATTTAGACTATGCTGCTGCTTGAATGAAAATATGAATTATTTGATTTCTTTGGTTCCTTAGGGTCAAACTCAAACCATGGATGTTAGAATCTCCATGACATAAAGAAAGGAGTGACAGAGGCATCATGAGTTCATTCCATAATCCTGAAGTAGTTTGGAATGATGGAACAACCTATTGAGCATACACAAATGAAGGTATTAAGCTAAAGATCAAGTCTTAACATTTCTTTTATCAACTAAAAAAGGTTATTTTTGTTTAAAAAATAGGAGTTTATTTCACCATGAATCCAGACCTAAAATGTTCTTTAGGATTAGAAGACTAATTTTCTGAAAGTATTAAGTCCATGCTAGTTTACATCTATTAGAGGAAGCATAGACTTGTAGATTTTTTTTTGAAATCAGATTTTTGCTATAAACAAAAATGCATTTTAAACAGACATCTTATGAGCAAAATGTAACATATATTATAGTGAACATAAACACCACTCTTAAATAAACAAGGGATGACATTTTGACATAGAAAAGATGACAAAAATGCAAGGCGGTCACAAATAAGATGCATGAAGATGACATCAAAAGTCATGTTAAGAAAGATGATATAACTATATTTAAGTAAAGAAAAACATGCTGGAATTTTCAAGACAGCATTTTTATGCCATAAAACTCATCAAAATGCAAAAAAATGCATGGATATCTTTAAAAACATGCTAGGACAAAGATTCAAGTTGTGTTAGCATGTGATAGCGGGTGAAACATGTTAAAACTGTAGGGATAGAAGCTGTTTTGATGATAAAGGCAAAACATGGAACATTTGGTTATCCAAGCAATGTTAAAGCATCAAGAAAATCATCAAGGCCTTGAAACTATCACAACCAAGGCTAGAATAATGCATGAGAGTCCTAGAGTGGTCATAATATCATGAATGGCTCACTAATATGATGAAAATGATTAAAATCGAAAATATATGGAGTAAGGTAAAGAAAGTATATCTAAAAACCTTAAACTTTCCTCTTTACTTGATGTAGCAACTCTAAACTCAATTTTTTCCCTCTTTTTGCTATTATTTAATAAGAAAAGGATAGAGAAAGAAGTTTTTTGGCTGTAATGTTGATGAAAGGGTTTTAACAATGAAAGTGTGTGAAAAGTTAAAGTTTTTAAAGGTTTTCTTGTAATGGTTTAGAGGAGCTATGGGAATAAAGTTCATTGGCTGAAGGATAAAGGTTAATGGAACATTGTTTCGGGAGTGTTTTGGGTTTAGAGGTTGCTGGATGTTTTTGGAGATGGCTAAAAAAATGGAAATGTCTATAGGTTTTTTTTGCTTTCTCTATGAGCTAAGGCTAGCTTTATTGTATGGAGTGTGTTCAACCAATGTGTTTAAGCCAAAAGTGAGGGTGTTGTGGGATTTTCCTTCATTTACTAGGAGATAACTCCTTCTAGTATAATGCTCAACTGCTCTTATTCTCACTAGTTCTGCCTTGTAGAGTAGTGGTGCAGAAAAGCTATAATAGTCTGTAACTAGAAAAAAGCCAAGCATGCCTTTTGAAAAACCATATATTTCATGAAAATGTCCCTTTTCATTAGCTATTTGGGCCTCAAAATTTTATTTAAATCCAATCATAAGCCTAAAGCCAAAGCTTGTTGTGAATGCTAATGATTTTTAAGGCAAAAATAGGTTTTAATCAAACTTTTAGATCAATGATGCAAAAGCTAAAAAATAGCTCAAACTAGGCAAAAATGCCATTGTGTATCGATACAAAACATTTTGTATTGATACACAAAGCAACTTTTATCCATGAGTATCGATACAATGAAGTGTGTACCGATAGCAAAACCAAAAAATTATTTCAATCTCAAGACTCAGAGGCCTGTATCAGTACCTCATGGATTTGTATAGATATTCTTGCTTTTGTATTAATACATTTTGCCAAAAATCATAACTTTGGCTACTACCAATACCTGTATCAATACAAACACACTAAGCATTAAGACGATACCATAGGTATTGAGACCAAACCCTCTTGTATCAATATTACATGTGAAAATTTTAATTTTGGTGATGTGAAAGCTTAGTTTTGATACCTATACACTAATATGCCTTGTATGCACCTTTGGCTCTCTAAATTACCTTACTTTGGATAAAAATGATAGGGAATTGACCTATACTCATCCGTAGAACTTATACGATGCTCAAAATAAAGACCGACAATGCCTTTAATGATGGCTCAAATAAAATTGGGTGTCTATAACTACTCCTCTTTGGCCGTTATGAAGTATCAGGAATAGGGAAAAGACATATAAACATTATTTTGTCTGGGATGCAATAATGCCTCTTGAATACTTATAGAAAAATGCGGATGTAGTTAGTATTATATTGAGATAGGCTAAATATATCGACAATAATTCGAACAGATAAGAAAATTTCAATGAGTTTTGTAAGGTTCCTCTACTAGTCTTTTCTTGGGTTTAACCCTAGACAGGCACTAACTAGTGTGGGTTTTGACTCGATAGGTGTCTAACTCTTTGTAAAGTGAGGTAAGTGGGTGTCTTGCTCTTTGAGGACTAACATAAGTAAGCATCTTGCTCTTTAAGTGTTTTGCTCTGTAAAGATTGAGGTAGGTAAGCGTCATACTCTTTAAGGGCTAAGGTAGGAAAGCATCTTACTCTTTGAGGACTAAGGTAGGTAAGCATTTGGCTCTTTGAGTACTAAAATAAAAAAAAGATATCCTAATCTTTGAGGACTAAAAAGGAAAAGGCATCTTGCTCTTTGTGGATTAGAACAAAAAGAAGGCATCAGGCTCATTGAAGACTAAGAATAAAAAAAGGGTATCCTACTTTTTAAGTACTAGAATGGAAAGAAAGAGTTTTACTTTTTAAGGACTTTGCTCTTTGAGGACTAAAATGAAAGAAATGTGTCCTACTCTTTTACAATTAAGAAAAAGAAGGTGTCTTACTCTTTGAGGACTAAAATAAAAAGAAGATATCCTACTCTTTGAGGACTAACAAAAAGAAAGCGTCCTACTATTTGAGGACTAAAATGAAAAAAAAATCCTACTTTTTGATGACTAAAAAAGAAAAAGTGTCCTGCTCTTTGAGGACTAAAAAGGAAAATGTGTCTTGCTCTTTAAGGACTAAAAAGGTAAGAGTTTAGGTATATTTCTAGAATTGATTTTTCAATTTGTGCAGTCGTAAGATGAGGAATTCTTACTTACAACTTTTTTAGGCTTTTTGAAAATAGGAATTTGTACCTGAAGTTCTGTTTAATTTTAACTTTTGAAAGTAGGAGTTCGTACCTAAAGAATATTAGCTGTTGTATGTACGATGCATGAATATACAAATGCGTACTTAAGTGATGCAAAAGTGATGACTATTTTTTTAGAAATCTAAGTTGGCAATCAGTTTTTGGCTTTTCAATTGTTCGATCTTCTACAAGTTTGATAGAATAGCTTTTTGCCCTGGGGTTTATCTATCTCACTCTAGATTTTTAGAGGTTTTAAATGTAAAGGCCATTTTTGAAAGATATAGGTTATCTATTTAATTGTAAAAAGAAAGGAAGGCCTAAGCTCAAATGGCTTATGTTTAAGGATTTGTTATTGAATTAAGCTTGCCAGCCAGTAAAGAGGATTTCTCTTTGCCAATTATGATTCAAAAAGTATTTTTGATGGTTTGGGTGGACTATTTTGAACTTCATTCATTAGGATGATGGTTGGAAAAGAATTTAGCTCCATTATCTTTAGGCTAGGGTTTATTTAGACACATTTTCAAGATGTAAGGTCTAAGCGCAAGACCATCTATGGCCCCAAGGTTCATTCTTGGTCTTTAGATATGAAACAAAATTCTTGCAAAGTTTCATCTTTTCAAGTCATGCTAGGAAATCCTGTTATCAGTTCTATTCATTTATCAAGCATTATCAGTTAAAGGATAAACATGATGCAACATGGAATGCAAAAATTAAAAAAGACATTTTAATGAATCAAGTGATTATATTTCATTCGAAAAAAAGGGACATGTTATGAGAAATTATGGGATCATAAAAGATTTTAAGATACAAAAGAGCTAAGAGGGTTTTTTTAGTCGCTTAGCCCTTCATGTTGATGAAATGAGTCTTCCCTTGAGTGTCTTTTGAAACTTCGTAAAGCAGTTAATCCTTTTAGTCTTGGCCAACTCACTAAAAGATTTTTCAAATTGCCTTATGATGGGATAGAGGCCATGAGGTTGGCTAGTTTTTGTATTTTTAGTTGTAGGTAACGATAAGATTTGGCAAAGTAGGTTAGCATAGAATTGATGAATTAGGTTATGATTTTGTGTTTTGGTCAAGGTTGTTAGTGTAGTTTAAATTGGTGCTGGTCTAGGCTGGTGATAATTAAGCTTGATTTGGTTCGGGTAAGGTAGAGTTTGGTTACTTAAGTTGCCCTTTTAGGTTTTCAACTTAAGTCGACTTATTTTCCTAAATGCCATTTTGGGTTTTTATACTCTCTCTTTTTTTTTGTTTTATTTTTTTGGTAAGAGTGAAAGCAAAAGGAGAATAGGACTTCCTTTTGGGTTTTCATCCTAGAACCTATTTAGGTATAGTATTTCTTAATGGAATCAAAATTCATTGGATTGGGTAAAGCATTGTCTTCTATCTCGACTATGATCGACATTACTCCTAAAAGTACATGCTTTACCACTACGGTCTTTCCTAATTTGGAGTCCATTTTCCTCAAGTGTCTTTATGGATCAGAAGGATTTTTTGGACTACCAGTGGTCACTTTCTTGGAACTATAGGGATTGAGCCATTTACTATAAGCTTTCATTATGTGCTTTTTATACATTTACCCATGATATATGGCTTTCATTTTTTTGATGAGATTGAGCTGCTCATATCAGTTCTTAACCTATTCAGCCTTTTTAGGTTGTGATTCCATCAAGACCTTAAGTGAAGGAATTTTGATCTCGATAGGTAGGATAGTCTCCATGTAATAGACTAAGAAGAATAAGATAGCACCCATAGAAGTTTGTATTGCTATGTGATAAGCATGTAATGCAAAAAGCAAATTTTCGTACTAATCTTTATGTATCTCAGCCACCTTTTTTACTATTTTCTTAATATTCTTGTTGGCTTCTTTAACTGCCTCATTCATTTTTCGATGATATAGGACACATTTCAATGCTGGATCTTGAATTAAGAGCAAACTGCTTGCATTATTTTGTTTTTTAGGTTGCTCGTATTATCTGTAAGGATTTACTTGGGAATGCCGTATCTACAAATAATATCTTATTCCATTAAGTTGCATACAAGTGTACAATAGATTTGGTGACTACTACCACATACCCCCTATTTTTGCTTTCTTCAAATGATTCAAAGTGAGAGCGCACTTGACTGAAGAATATATGGTGTTTGGTTAGAGCCTTTGAATTATCCCTTGGTCAGGATTTGGATTAGGCATAATAATATGAAGAGGAGATAGATTGTTAGACTAATCACCCATCCAAGTAGTCTTGGGAAGTTACTATGAAATAGCCATAAATTTGGAGTCATCACTGACCATTTTGGGCTAGGCATGATCAAATGCCTATTGAAAATAATATCTCAAGTTATGAAACTTAAAACATTGATTTCAAGGTCTACAAAGTCCAAAGATTCATCGGTTGGGTTTAAGAGTTGGTACACATGGGAAAGGATTAGCACTGCCATGATGCCTGAAATTGGTACTCGTTAACTATATCTCAATTCAGCTTTAGTTTATTCAGTTCTATTTGGTCATTATTTAGATATAATCCCCATCTATGCATGAATTTTCATGAAAATTGTAGATTTGGGTTTTGAAAGAAAATTTATATCACCTATGCACTGTGGATGTATGAGGAACATAGGGATTTTTAGCAAAAATAATTTTTGTATTAAATTTTAAAAATTTAAATATTTTATGTCAGGCACTAGAGAGATACCGATACAGAATGTTCCTTTATAAAAATTTTTAAAAATAATATAGGTGCACGATGGTCACACATAAAAAAGAAATATGTTAATAAGATGAAAAAGGAATATAGTAATTTCACAGACAGACAATCAGAAACCAAAAAAAAAATGTAAAAATGACAGACAATCGAAATGTTTCTGGTTATTTTCTTTGATTATTAAAGAATAACCAAACTAATAATTTGGAGACATGTTTGGATTCAATGGTAATTTAAAGGACGAAAACAAGATTTAATTCAGGTAAAAGCGAGGTTAGAATATCCCTTCAGAGTGGTAGGGTTAAAGTATCATAAAGACAAAATTTGGATATTTTAAGAAAATTATTAGGAATCTCGAACAAATTTGAGAGAGTAAATTTTAGTTTTTAGTGGAGAAAAAGGTTGGAGTGTCCTTTGGAGTGGTGGGGTTGGAGTATCCCCAAGAATAAAAACTTTTGATGATTTAATAGAATAATTAGGAATCTCAAATAAATCTGAGAGAGAATTCAAGTTTTTAATGGAAAATAGGTTAGAGTATCCCCAAGAATAAAAATTTTTAATGATTTAAAGGAAAAAAACATGTTGCAGAAAGGTAATTTGGAAAATGGGAAATCAAGGACTTGAATAAAATATATTTTTGTCTTAAGCTTTGATTCAAGCCTAAAGAGCTTGTGTTGTAAAGGAGCCAACCGGATGCACTTCGAGAATTTCCAACATCTTGATGACGGTGATTTGTAAGATCAAATTCATTTTGATTCTAAAAAAATAGAGGACAGTATCACACAGTCTACCTTCCCTAATTTATCCCAAGTTCTCCTAAAGGCTTCAGAGGGGTGAATACCATTAGAAAGGTACCTTGACGAGGATTAATATAAAAATATTTCAAAAATCTTAGAAAATCATTTCCTAGGCATAATTAACTTTTGAAATTAGACTTGTTTTAACTCTGGCAGTATGTGTAGGGGAAATAGAGTATTTGAAAAATCATCTTGAATTCATTTAGAATTGTTAAATCATAAATGATACCTTTTTCGAAAGAGAACGTGGCAAACTTTCAGAGAAATGTATTTAAATAATTTAGAAAATCATTTGTTGGGTCACAATAGCCCAAACATAATTTTGTTCACTAGTCTCAAGGGTTTTGGACAACCAAGGTTTGAAAAATCATAATTCCATCATCTGAAATGATCCAAAGGCAAATAAGACACCTTTAGAAAGGTAATTCGATGCCTTTTTAGGGAAAAGTATTAGAAAAATCTAGAAAAATCATTTATAGTTTGAAAATAATTTTCAAATTTAGACAACAGTGCTGCTAGAGCAAAAACAAGAGACTAGTTGATTTTTAAAGTTTCTTGGGGGTCAAATTCAAGTTATGGATGTCCAAATATCCACAAAACACGAGTTCATACCATAATCTTGTAGTTTAGGAAGATTAAAAACCTATTACCTGTGCCACCTTAAAGGTGTTAAACTCAAGATTAAGGCTCAATATATATTTCTTTATCAACTAAAAGGGTCATTTTGGTTTGAAAAACAACATCTTTAAACTTATTTTACCATGAATCTAGATATGAAATGTTAAATTTATCCCCAAAATTGGAAGACCAATTTTAAAAAAACATTGAATTCATGCTATTTTCTAACTATTCGAGGTAGCACGAACTTAGCTTGGGGATTTTTTTTGAAAATCACATTTTTAGCAAACAAGCAAGCACTTTGACAGAGATGTCATTAACAAAAAATAACATAAATAAAGATGAATAGGGATAACACATGCAAATAGACAAAGATGACATTTTGACATAGAAAAAATGATAAAAAGCAAAAAGGTAGCAATAGGATGCATGGAAATGATAACTCCATGAATGGCATTAAAAATTATGATATGGAAGAAGACATGAACATATTTAAGCAAAATAAAGCATCCTAGAATTTCAAGACAACATTTTTATGCCATGAGACTCCTTAAAATGGAAGAAAATGCATGAAGACACTAAATGTGTGTTATGAAGATCATTCAAACATGTGTTAAGCATGCAAAAATAGGTGAAACATGACAGAAAATGCATGAATAAATGATTGCTTTGATGACAGAATGAAAAAAAAGATGTTTGGCCTACCAAGCAACATCTACGTATCAAAAGAACGTCAAAATCTTAAGACTACCACAACCAAAGCAACAATAATGTATGGGAGTCCTATGATGGTCATAGCAGCATAAATAGTTCACTAAAATCATGCAAGTGCTAGAAATTAGGAAAGAAATAGAGCTAGCTAAGAAATATACCAAAAGCCTCAAGCTTTAGCCTTTTTCTTTGAGCAATAACTTTAGATTCACCATTTTTTTATGTTGATGTGCAAGGAAATGATGAAAAAGAGTTTTCTAGTAAGGTGTTGATGGAAGGAACTTTTAAGAGGAAGGATAAATGAATAGAGGGTCTTGGAAGTGTTTTTAGTGGTGATTTTAAGGGGCTACAGGAATAAAAAGTGTTAAAGGTAAAAGGCAATAGAATAGTATTTATGGAGTATCTTTTTGGATGTTGCTGGAGGTTTTTCTTTTAGCAATTGCTAAAAAATGATTGATAGATGGCTGAGCCAACTTTAGCCTTTTTTAAAATTTAAGGTTCAACCAATGCTTTTTGGAGATAAAGCAAGGGCATTTTTTATCTTTCATTCATGTACTAGGGGAAAACTTTAGGTACTATCCTCAATTGCTTTTATTTTCATTGATTCTGCCATGTAAAGTAGTGGTGTAGAAAAGCTTTAACAGCTTGCAACTAGAGAAAAGCCAAGCATGCCCTCTAGCAAACCATATATTTCATGAAATTATACCTTGCCATTAGCTATTTAGGCTTTAAAAATTTGTTTAAATCCAATCAAGAGCCCATAGCTAAGGCTAATGAGTTTTGCTACAAAAAAGTGCTTGAATCAGATTTTCAAAGGTTAAAAATTGGCTCAAACTGGCAAAAATACTTTGGTGTATCAATACAGAACATTTTATATCGATACACAAGGCAACATTTACACATGAGTATAGAGACAATAAAGTATATGTCGATATCAGGAGCCAAAAATTATTTTTAGTCTTAAGACTTAGAGGCCTGTATCGATACTTCAGGGATTTAGGTTGACACTCTTACTTATCTGTCAGATATTTTGCCAAAAATATAACTTTAGCTACTACTAAAGCTTGTATCAATATAAACTCACCAAGTATTGAGACTATACCATAGGTATCGATACCAAACCCTCTTGTATCAATACTATATGTGAAAATTTGAATTTTAGCAATATAAAAGCTTGGTTTTGGAACCTATGCAGTAGTATGACTAGCACATACCTTTGGCTCTTTGAATGCTTCACTTTGGTCATAAACACTGACCTATGCACATTTGAATGACTCCAGTGACATGGCATCCAATAGTTATCTTCATTTTTATGCTTTATTTTTTATTTTTTGATTATATTATCATTCGACTATGTCACAAGATGCTAAAAATTAGCTTAGACGAAATAAGGTGCTTATAGCTGACTCTCTTTGGTTGTTGCTGAGTATCAGGAACAAAGCAGAGACAGACAAACACCATTTTATTCGGGTACGATGATGGCTCTATTTGCTTATTGAAAAATAAAGATCTAGCTAGTATTATGTTGAGATAGGCCAAGTATATTAGCAATGGTCCCGACTGAAAAGAGAATTTTAATGCATTTTTAGGGTTTGACCTCTCTACTATGTTTATGGTTTCTCAAGTTTTACCTCCTAGACAAATGCCATCTAATGTTGGCTTTGACTTAGTAGGCATCTAGCACTTTGTGGACTGAGATAAGTAGGAGTCTTGCTCTTTGAAGACAGACTTGATAGGCGTCCAACTCATTATGGACTGAGGTAGTAGGTGTCTTGCTCTTTAATGACTAGGGTAGGTAAACATCCAACTCTTTGAGGATTGAGGTAGGTAAGCGTCTTACTCTTTAAGGACTAAGGTAGGTAAACATCCAACTCTTTAAGGATTGAGGTAGGTAAACATCCTACTCTTTGAGAACTAAGGTAGGTAGATGTCCTGCTCTTTAAGGACTGAGGTAGGTAGGCATGCTACTTTTTGAGGACTGAGGTAGGTAAGCATCCTGCTCTTTGAGGACTAAGGTGGGTAGGTGTCCTACTCTTTGAGGACTAAAAAGGAAAAAATGTGTCCTACTTTTTGAGGACTAAAAAGGAAAAGAAGGCATCCTGCTCTTTAAGGACTAAAAAAAAAGAAGTTTAGGTACCTTTTTCAAATGACTATTTTAATTTACGTACTTGTGAGATGAAGGATTCTTATCTAGAACCTTTTGAGGCTTTTTAAAAACATGAATTTATACATGAAGTTTTGTTTCATTTATTCTTTTGAGAATAAGAGTTCTCACCTGAAGAATAATAGTTATATGAATGATAGATAAGGATCCAAAAACATGCTTAATTGTTGCAAAAGTAATAATTTTAAAAGTCTAATCTGGCAATTAATTTTTTTGGCCTTTTTAGTCATCTGATCTTTTATGAGTTTAATAATATGGCTTCTTACCCTGAGGTTTATCAAACTTGCCCTAAATTTCTAGAGGTTTTGAACTTTAATGCCACTTTTGGAAGGTAAGGTGGTGTATGATTATGAAGGGATGGTCCTAAGCTTAGATGGGTAATGTTTAGGAACTTTTTTTTGCATTGAGTTTGCTGGCGAGTATGGAGGATTCTTCTTTGCCAATTATGATTCAAAGGGTGTCTTTGATAGTCTGAGTGAATTGTTTAAAACTCTAGTTGTTGGGATGACAATTGGAAATGAATTTTTGGCCCTTTACCTTTAGGTTGAGGTTTACTAAAGAGAGGTTTTGAGCACATTTTTAGGGTACAGGGTCCTAGGGCAAGACTGATTATGGCCCCAAGGTTCATTTTTGGTCTTTAGACATGAGATAAGGTTCTTGCAAAGTTCTATCTTTCCAAGTAATGTTAGGAAATCTTGTTATCAGTTTCATTCATTTATCAAGCATCATCAATTAAATGATAAACATGATACAACATGGGATGTAGAGATTAAAAAGGCTTTTTAAAAAATTAAGTGATTATATTTTATTTGAATGAAAACAAGTGTTAGTAATGACAAATTAAAGAGCTCAAAAGGGTTTTACTGGCCACTTAGCCCCTGATGCTAATTACATGAGTCTTCCACTAAGTGTTTTTAGAAACTGTTCTCAAGCAGTTAATCCTTTTAATGTTGGCTGACTCACTAAAAGATTCTTCATATTACCCTATGATGGGATAGAGGCCTCGAGGTTAGGTAGTTTCCATTTTCTAAGTAAGAATGAGATTTGGTTGAGTAAGTTTGCAGAAACATGAGTTAGGTTATGATTTGGTGTTTTGGTCAAAGCTCTGTGTGTAGGTTAAATTGGTGCTGGTCTAGGTTGGTGATAGTTTGGGCTTGTTTTGGTTTGGGTAAGGGTGAGTTGGGTCACTTAAGCTGCCCTTTCAGGTTTTTAACTTAAGCAGGCTCATTTTCTTAGATGCTATTTTAAGTTTTCATCCTTGTTTCTTAGAAGAAATGGAAACCAAAAGAGAATAGAATGCTTTTTCGAGCTTTTATCATAAAACCTTTTTAGGCATTGTATTTCTTTATGGAATCAAAATTTAAAAGATTAGGCAGATCATTATTGTTCATCTCAGTTAAGATCAAGGCTTCTTCAAAAAATACACAATTTACCATAAAGGACCATTCCCAACTTAAGTCCATTTTCCTCGAGCATCCTTATGGATCAGAAGGATTATTTGGGGTCATCTTTTTAGAACAAATAAGGATAGACCTTTTGGTTATGAGCTCTCAGCATGCACTTTTGATTCATCTACCCATGACAGATGGCTTTCATTCTTTTCTGTTATGAGATTAAGTTGCTTATATTAGTTCTTGACTCATTTGGCCTTTTCAAGTTGTGATTCCATCAAGACTTTAAGGAAATTCGACCTCCTTAGGTGGGACAACCTCTATGCCATAAACTAAGGAAAATTGTGTGGTGCTTGTAGAAGTTTGTACTATTGTATGACAAGCATGTAATGCAAAAGGTAACTTTTTATGCCAAACTTTATACATCTTAGCCATCTTTCTGACTATCTTATTGATATTTTTATTGGTTGCCTTATTCATTTTTAGTCAGTATAGGATAGAATTACGATATTGGATCTTCAACTGAGAGTAGACTGCTTGCATCATTTTTTTCAGGTTTTGTGCAGTATCTATAATGATTTGCTTGGGAAGAACAATATCTACAAATGATATCTCATTTCACAAATTTATAAAGAGCAGATTTAATGACATTGGCTTAAAAAATTGCTTCCACCTACTTGGTGAAATAATCGATAGCTATCAGAATGAAGCGGTGCCCTTTAGAAGTCTTAGGGGTGATTGATTTAATCATATCCATACTTCGCATAGAAAAAAGCTACAGAGTTGCTATAACATGTAAGGGTGTCAGGGAGGCATGGATTTTGTCTATGTAGATTTGGTATTTGTGGCACTTTCGAGCATAGTTAATGTAATCTTTCTTAAGGGTCAACCACTAGTAGCCTAATCGCATGACTTGTTTCACGATTCAGTGTCTGTTAGCATACATACTGTAATTCTTTCATGGACTTCTTCAAGAATTATTTTGGCTTTAAAGGCATCTATGCACTGGAATAGTATTTGATCCTAACTTTTCTTGTATAAACCTCTACCATCGAAAATAAAGCTTGCAACTATCGTTCATATGGTTTTTTTATCTGTTTCAGTAGCGCATTTGAGGTATTGTTGATTCTAGATGTATTGAAGGATGTCATGATACCATGGCAGGTCATTTTTCTATTTTTCAACATTCTGACAATGTGTTAAAGTTGTATAGATGGTCATCTATATAGGAGCAACGTCTGATTCTTAATTACCTTTGAACATGGGTGACAAAGTGGTTAAGGCATCAGTAATTTGGTTCTCTTCCTGAGGTAAATGTTGAAAGATAATATGATAAATCTCTTGTTTGTGCTCTGAGATCAAACTCCTATAATGAATTAATTTAGCATCATGAGTTTTCCATTCTTTTTTTATTGGTAGTTGATAAAGGTTGGATCTCCAAATACTTGCAGTGTTTGGATACCTTTTTTAGTAGCAGCTTGGAGTCCTACCTTATATTCAGCTATATTATTGGTGCAATTGAAGTTCAACCTTATAAGGAAAAAGTAATGGTTTTCATTAGGTGATAAGGATTGCCCTAATATTGTACCATAACACATTGGAAGCCCTATCAAAGTACATTTTTCCAAAATGAACTACATTAGACAATGTCTTTTGCTTCGGATATACACATGAAGTATTCATTGGGGAATTCAAAGTCTAAAGGTTGATAGCATTTATTGCTCGACTTTCCAAAAAGTCTGCTATTGTGCTACCTTTGATAGCTTTTTGGTTCACATACATGATGTAGTAATTGAAAAGCAAACTTTGCCTCTTGGCTAGTCTTCTTAACAAGGTAGGGGCCTCGCACAAGTACTTGATGGGATCAAGTTTGGTGATTAGCCATATTGCATGGTACAACATGTGTTGTCTTAACCTCAAGGCTATCTAAGCTAGAGCACAACATAGCTTTTCTATGGCTGAATAGTTATTTTCATATTCTATGAACTTCTTGCTTAAATAGTAGATAACATGTTTCTTCTTTCCAAACTTGTCATGTTAACCTAACATGTAGTCTATTGACTTGTTGAAGACTGATAAATATAGGATTAAAGGTCAACTAGGCATTGGTGGCATAAAAGGTAGTGTTTGACTCTATTAAAGGCTTCTGGCATTCTTCATTCCATCCCTCAGGATTTTGTTTTCCAAGTAGTCAACAAAGATTGGATCACATTTGTCGGTCAGTTGAGATATAAATTGAGCTATTTAGTTTAACCTTCCCAAGAAACTCTTTACTTCTTTTTAAGTTCGAGGTGGCAGCAAGTTTTTAATGGCTTTAACCTTATCGGGATTGACTTCTATTCCTTTCTCGCTCATAATAAAGCCAAATAGTTTGCTAGATGTAATGCTAAATGTGCATTTAAGGGGATTTAACTTAAGCTAGTATTTGCAAAGTCATTTGAAGAGCTTTTGAAGGTGGCCACATGTTCACTCTTTTTTGGCAATTTAGCTATCATGTCATCCACATAGACCTCTATTTCTTTATGCATAAGATCATGGAACAGTGTTAACATTGCCCTTTGGTAGGTTGCCATAGCATTCGTGAGCCGAAGGGCATTGCTTTTCAAGAAAAAGTGCCCAACATTGTCATGAAAGTGGTCTTCTCCATGTCTTTAGCTGCCATTTTAATTTGGTTGTAACCCATAAATCTATCCATGAGAGAAAGTAATGCACTTTTGGTGATGTTGTCTACTAGAGTGTCAATATAGAGCAAAGAGAAACTGTCTTTTGGGCTGGCTTGGTTCAAGTCCTTATAATCTACATACATCACTACTTTACCATCATTTTTAGGAATTGGGACTATATTGGCTATCCATTCAGGGTATTTGGCTATTCTAAGAAATCCAGTCTCAAATTGCTTCTTCACTTCCTGTTTGATCTTCAAAAGCATTTCAGGTTCCATCCTCCTACGTTTTGTTTTATAGGCGTACACTTAGGTTTGAAAAAAAGTTTATAGACCATAATGTTGGCGTTTAATCCGAGCATGTCTTGGTATGACCAGACGAACATGTCCTGATATTCCTAGAGGAGGCTTATTAATTCGATACAGGTTGGTTGATTTATAAAGGTTCTAATTTTGACCTTTTTTTAAACTTTTTTCATTCTAAGGTTTATGGTTTTAGTGGGTTCTTAATAGGGCAATATCTTTTCTTCTTTTTTTTTTCAATTAGCCTCAACAGGTCTGGAGGTATAGGGTTCTCTTTAGAATCCCTCTCGACTTAACCTCATCAGTGCATGTTGGTTGCTAAAAATTGATATCTAGAGTCTTAGTATGAAAATTCATGTCACTTTCATCAGGTTCTTGAAAATATGGAAAAACAGAACAATATAGTTGAAAAGGATGTATAGAAAGATCTAAAAATTAGCAAAAACTATGAAAATGTACAAAAAGATTAAATGCATAATGCTTAGTTATTTTCATTGATAATTTTTAATAAAAAATGCATATACAAAGGATTCTACAATGTCTTGTCCTAACAGATGGGCCATCTTTTCTTATGATTTTTTTAGCTTGCTTTCTTTCTGCTATGGACTAGGCTTGAATCCTAACCATTTTTTATTGACTTGGTTGACAACTTTCAAAGCTTTCGCAATCATTTGGAGGTGTTTTTCGAGTCCCTTTTTGGCCCGAGCACCTTTAAAGTGCTCTTCGATAAGTAAGGCTTAAGCATTGGCAACCCCTCTTTGACCTATGTGGTATTAACAAATTCAAAGGACTAAAAGGAGGATTCTAGAATATCCTCATCGAGTTTGCTATATAGGGCATCAGCTGAAGTAGCAGTAATAATATCTTTTCCTTTTTCGTTAATGGTGACAACATTATTTTCGATGATGAATTGCAACTTTTGATGCAGTGATGATGGCACTACCCTGCAAAGTGAATCCAAGGCCTTCTCAATAGGCAGTTATACGATGGAGCAATGCCTATTACATGAAAATCTACTTTATACATGCCTAGGTCGATTTAAAATGGAATGGTGATGTTTTTCAAATATTTCTACAAGTTCCATCAAATGCTTACACAACCGTGTGACTATTCTGTAAATGAATTATGTCCATAAAGAGCTTGTTCAACCATGATATGGGCATTACATTTAGAGCCATCATATTATCAATAAGTATATTAGGCAACGTGCTGCTTTTGCAATATGTGGCTATGTGAAGGGCTTTATAGTTTTCACTTCCTCTATAAGGGATTTCATCATCGCTGAAAGATATATGTTGTTAGCGATGATGTTACTTACTAGATGATCCAATTGGCCTATCGAGAAATCAGGGGAGTATTCTACCTCATTAAGACCTTAACAAAAGCATTTTTGTGAGCTTTGAATTTCAACAGCAATGACAGCATAAATATCTTAGCAGTTTGTTTGTTCAGCTAATTAACAATGTTGTATTCACTATGCTTGATGACTTAAGGAAATTCTATAGCTTCTTTTTCACTTACTAGCTCCTTAACAGCTATCAAGGTTTGATCCTTGGGCTACAGAATTTAGTGCTTAAGAAATAAAAGTAGTGTCCTTTTATTGAGTTTCACCTTTTGATGTTGTTTGCGCATAACACCTACCACTCTAAGTTGGATGACTGACCCTAAAGAGATTTACATTCATTACTTACTAACTACATTTTCTAATGATTAAGGTTTTGCTTTTGAAGTTTAGAGAATAGCCCAGTTGTCTATATAAGGGAAAAGAGATAGGGGTTAAATAATTATCTTCAGCATAGGTTGAAGAGGGGTAGCTTGGATGCTTAATTGGGTGTCACATAAGACCAATGGCCTTTCAACCCCATAAGGAGGATTATTCCCTTCTCTTTTTATGATACTAACAAATGGTATCATATTTGCGGAGCTAGTACGTGAGACTTGCCTTTTATTATTGAAATCAATGCTACATTCCTTCATCATCCTTCAAACCATATACAGAAACTCTTTACACACTTAAAGATTATGGCTGTAGATGGTGTAGAGATTATAGAAGTCATTGGCTCCTTCTTTTATCCTTTTAGCCCCATTGACCAATTCTGCTTGTATGAAGATTTGCCAAACCAACTTTTTTAGCATTCTGACCTTATCTAAGTTTTCTACGACCTCATAATCTTTTTCAATAGCCATTCTATTCATATCCGACTTAGCATGAGTTGGGGATGAACTGGCCTTGGTATTGGATTTCGTTGATTGTTTGGCCTTCACTTTTTCTTTTCCTTTATGTAGGCACCTAATTTTGTCCGACCTTATTCCCTGACAGCCCAAAAATATCTGAGATCAAGGATTTAGTGGCCACTCAGTACACATAATAGAATTACTGTCATTTTAAGTGTCATACTGAACAAATCTCATATTAAAAAGATGAATTTGAGGTAAAATAATTAGTTTTTAACCTTAAACTTGTGAAATTTTGAAATTTATTTTTGTTGATGTTATCATGGTCAAATTTTCCATTCTAAGGAATTATTTAAGAATTTTCGCTAAATTTAATAAGTTTACCATCGTTTATTTTTATCGATACAATTATGGTATTGATGTCGATATTGACTCCAAAAAAATCAAAATTATTCAACGAAAAATTTATATTGACATTTAATACCACAAGGGGTCAAGTTACCCATTTTAGTAATTAATTTTTAATTTTTTAAAGTATCATGAGTTTCATACTTGTTAAATTTTTCTAAAAAATTATTTTAAATTTTTCATTTCTGTCATTACTATTTTATAAATTAATATTTTGAATAATATGTATTATTTAGTTCATTTTATATAAGTTTCAATGTATTTTTTGAAAATTTTCTCGATTCTAGACTATGAACCTTCCTTTATATATAAAATTTTTTATGAAATTTTCTACAGTTTTGATTCAAAATTCTTTAAATATTCATATTTAACCACAACTAAATTAGTTTTTAAAATTTTATTTATTTGTTATAAATTTTAAGATTTTTTTCGTTTTTCAAATGCAGAGTTTTCCACTTTAAAAATTTTTTTGAGGAATTTTTTTGAATTTATAATTTCTAAAATTCTTTAAATAATATTGTTTAATCCCTGTTAAATTAGTTTTGAAAAATTTATTTTATTTTATGAACTTTGCATTTTTTTCCTAAAATACGGAGTTATCTACTCCGTAAATTTTTTCGGGAGGACTTTTCTTGGTTTATAAATTTTAAAATTCTTCAAATAGTATTCTTTAATTCATATTAAATCAGTTTTGAAAAATTCAATTTATTGTATGATTTTTTGAATTTTCTCTTTTTAAAGATATAGAGTTTTCTACTCCGTAAGTTTTTTTGGGAAGGAATTTTTTGGATTTAAGATTCTTAAACTTCATTAAAAATTGTCATTAAATTTATATTAAAATAGTTTTTAAAAATTCAATTTAATTTATAAGTTTTGCTTCTTCTTTTTTTTAAATATCAAATTTCTTCCATAAAGGTTTTATCATAAAATTTTATGAGTTTTGGATTTTAGTTGTCTATTTTTTTTCTTTATTCCTTGCACATAATACTTCTAAAAAGTTTTTGATGTATAACTCAATATTTGAAATTTTTATAAAAAATTTTTATTCATTTTCTTAATTTTATTCTAGGTACAATCTTCTTAATGGGCCCAAAATTTTCAAAATTTGCAAATAGGCTCAATTAGCACAATAATTTCTCAACAAGCCCAATAACCTTACCAAGCCTATTTTCTTGATTTTTTTTATCAAGTCCATTTCGTTCTCTAAAAGCCTACCAAGCCTATTTTAATCTCTAATTTTCCAACAAAGTCCACTAATCTTATTCTTTTTAATTTTATATTAGTTATTTTGATTCAAAATTTTTAATGGAATTTTGATTAAATTTTCATATGATTAAATTCTTAATAGGATTTATTATATGAAATTTTGTTGAGTACATGAATTTTAAGGTGTTATCATTTTTTATGCAATTTCCAATTAGGCTTTTCATGTACCTTGATTGCATTTGTTTTTTTGCTTCCAAGATTATTTTTACTTGTAAATTTATAGTTTAAATTTGTTTTTACATAGTTAATTTTATAATTTGATAATTTAGTTACATGAAATTTAATTTGGTTGGAATGAAGTTCTTTTCTAACTAATTTGGTTTCTTAACCAATTCCATCAAGTTGGCCAAAACTACCAAATGATCATCATGCCACCTAAACTAGCATAATCATGACAATGGGGATGGTGGCTTATAAGAAAAGATGACAAGGGCATGGGATATGACACAACAATCATCGTTTTCCAAGCTAACAAGTTAACTAATTAATAAATAAACAAAATAAAAAATGGAAAAAAAGCATGGAAAAGGCATAAAATTTCAGCCAAGGAGGCTTTTTAGGTTTATTTTTATGAAAAGTGAATTTTAGGGGTTATCTTATTAAATAGTTAAAATTTTAGAGGTTTAAATTTTTTTTTAAATTTTTTAGGCCACTCAAGGGCTATTTTGGTTCATGGCAACATTGGCAGGGGTTATTTCACGATTTTCCATTTTTTTCAAACTCATTTATGGGTGTTTCCTAGCTTAGTTGAAACTTATAGGGGTCAAAAGTGTAAATTTTCATTTTTAGGCTGTTTAGGGGTATTTCTTGTTTGGTCAAACCCTTGAGGACCATTTTATAATTTTTTGAAAAATTTTTAAATTTATTTATAGCTATCTACTTGATTAAGTCAATGAGATAGTGGCTAGTAAATAGAAATTTGTAATTTTTAGGCATTTTGAGGGCATTAACAATTTTAGAAAATTTTAGGGACTTAGCTGCAAATACCATAAATTTTTTAAGGCCATGGGTGCTTGGTCGAATGGTCCTAGAGTCCTTAGGTGAATTTCTCATGTATTTTGGATGTATTTTGATGTGTGTTATGCTTTTTAAATCATTTTGGGATCAACTTGCAATTTTAGGAAAGTTTAGAGGCCATTAGGGGAATCTTGCATTTTTAGGTCAAAATGGTCATCTCTAACATAAAATCATTCTCTTAGAGTATTTTAAATATTTTTAGCATTCCATTAGTCCTCTAGTGGGGTAACATTTCGTATTTTTTTGGTTCTCCATGAAGGTATGTAATGCAATTTTTGAAAATTTAAGGACTTAATGGCATTTTTGCATATTAGGTTACTTTAAAGTTTAAATTACCCATTTAGGGTACTGTGGGCAAAAAAAAAACATTTTTAGCCTTTGTAATCAATTTAGGACCAACATTTAATTTTTAAAAATTTAGAGATCCATTAGCAATTTTGGTACTTTAGGTCATATTTGTAATCTAAATTATACATTTAGAGTAAAAATCATCATTATTTTTCTTTTCATGTCCTTTTTGGTTGCCAAGATGCTTTCACATCAAAGGTACACTTGAGGGACATTTTGGTAATTTCCTAAAAGTCGAGTCTTTGGTAGTCATCGGGATGCTTTTATGCAAAAGATATGCATTTAGGATAGGTTCACCTTTCTATGATTATTTTTAAGTCTTTTAGGGTTACCAAGATGCTTTTATATTGAAGGTACAATCGAGAGGCATATTGGTAATTTCCCTAAAGCCGAGTCTTGGGTAGCCATCAGGATGCTTTTATACCAAAGATGTGCATTTAGGATAGGTTCACCTTTCTATGATCATTTTTGAGTCTTTTAGGGTTACCAAGATACTTTCATGCTGAAGTTACACCCTAAAGGTTTTTGGTTATTTCTTTAAAACTGAATCTTAGGAAGTCACTGGGATGCTTTATGCCAAAGATGTACATTTAGGATAGGTTCACTTTTTTGTAACCCTTTATGTGTTTTTTAGGGTCACCAACATACTTTCACGTCGAAGGTACACCCTAAGGGCATTTGGTAATTTTTCTTGAGTCGAGTTCGAAGAAGTCATTGGGATGTTTTTGTGCCAAAGATGTACACTTAGAATAGGTTCTCCTTTTATAATCATTTTCGTGTCCTTTAGGGCCACCAAGTTACTTTCGCGTCAAAGGTACCTTAGAGGCATTTTGGTAATTTCTTTAGAATCGGGTCTTAGGTAGTCACTAGGATGCTTTTATGCCAAAGTATACATTTAGGATAGGTTCACCTTTTTATAATCCTTTTCATGTCTTTCAGGGTTATCGAAAAGCTTTTCTGTCAAGGTACACCCCAAGGGCATTTTGGTAATTTTTTAGTCAAGTCTTAGGTAGTCGTCGAGATGCTTTTATGCCAAAGATTTACATTTAGGATAGGTTCATCTTTTTATAATCCTTTTCGTGTCTTTTAAGGTTACCGGGATACTTTCACATCAAAGGTATAGCCTAAGGGTATTTTGGTAATTTTGCATTAGAACAAGCTTTTATGTTATTACTAGGGTACTTTCATGTTAAAGGTACACATTAGGAATAGGTTCATCGTTTTAGATTGTTATCGAGTCTTACGATGTTTTATAAATATTTTCAATAAGTATAAAATTTTCTTTTAGAAATCTAAAGCAATGTCTCTAAGTTAAAATAATAATTTCTACCAAAATATGAGAGAGGTCTAATGAATTATTTTAACAATGAGATATCCTTTTCAAAATAAAAATTGAGATTTTTATAAATTTCAAAAAAAGTAATAAAACCTTTCATGCTCCTCTAGCGTTCCACCGGGGGTAAAATATATTTTGATTTTCAAAACCTTTCGTGTTCCTTTGGTTTTCCATTGGGATATGAAGGAGAATGATAAAAAAGCTTTCATGTTTCACTAATCCTCCGATGGTGTACATAAGAGATTTTAACTTGCAAAATTTTAAAATCTTCCTAACACAGAATAATAATTTTGTTTTATAAATTATTATTTCAAGAATTTATAATTAAATGCATACATTGAAACTGAGTAAAAATTAAAATTTAAGTTGACACGTAATTAATAAGGTATCAATTTTCGAGCATCACGAAAGGGTCGATCCTTACTTATGAATGTAACCGACTCTTGGACCTTTTTATATGATTTTTGGCATGATCATGGACCATAGAGATGGTATTCTAGGGTTTCGTAAATCTCAAAATATAAACTCTGATAGGTGACCAATCTCACCTAGCCCAAATAGATTGGTGGCGATTCCAAATAAATAGTCATTTCATAAGGACTAGTTTATGTATCTTTGGCTCGACATTCATATCCCATAGAAACTTGTAAATACATTTATGTATCTTTTTACAGCTGCAAAGTTCATACCTTTATATGCTCATGCATTCATAATTTTTACAATATACTAAAACAAGTCCATTTATTGTATCCAAGCATCATGACATGGATGATAATATTGGGGCAAGAATCAGTGTGTTAGAGTCCATTCAACAGGAATTTGATCATGAAGTCTGGGGAATAGAAAAAACAAATTGAAAATTTGATAAAATGATCAAGGGTTTAAAAAAAGAGGCTTGCTAAGGAACACCCTCATTTTTGATAAATTCAAAAGGTCAGAATTTAGGAGATCGATTGGAAGCCCAAGTGCATTGGAACGCATAGTCAAAGGAATCGAATAGGAGACCTAAGAGATAAAAGAGTAATTTATTTGGATTGACAAAAATCATTAAAGATGTTTTGGATGATCCTCAAGGATTACCATTTTCTTCAACCCAACCTTCGGCACTCAAAGACTGGCCTTAGTGAACCATCGTATCAAAATCCTAATACTTGGTCTATGCAAATGACTGAAATAAACCCACCTAATTCTGCACCTGTATGGATTAGTTTGCCTCTCAGCCTTGCAAGTCTTCATGGTTCTAGGCAGCCACCTTCTGATGACCATACCAAGAAAAGATCATGAAAGAATCATAAATTTGATCTGAGCCCACTAACCTATAAGGAATTATACTCTATATTGCTTTAACATCAGCTTGTTGTTCCTGAATACATTCTTCCATATCAACCTCCTTATCCCGAATGGTATAACAACATTGTGAATATCATGCGGTAATAAGAGGACATTCAATCAAAGCGTGCTTTACCTTTGAAAAAAAGGTTCAAAAGCTACTTGATGTCGGCATAATCCAGTTGAACTAAGGACGAATGTTGCTGCTGAACTCCTGCCTCATTATTAGAGGCATGAAAACATCTAGGGGAATAAAATGATCATGAAGACAAACATTTGGCTATTAGGACTTGTAAATATAGGCTCTGTAAATATAGGGTTTGGTAAATATAATGCATGCAAATGAAGTGATCGTGAAGGGTTATGTAAATATAGGGTTCAGAAAGAATGACTAGTACTTTCAAAGACTCCCTAGAAGCACCAACATAATTAGAAAAATGAAGTGTCTACAAGAGTGGTCTTTTTATTTTTTATTCTTTTGACTCTTGTAAATGTACACCGACTATAAATAAATAAATCAATGGCTTTTGTTGATGAAATGATAGTGTAGAATCATGACTCGAATCTCACAGATTCGTGCCTCGACAATAATCTCCATGGCTAATATTTAGCTCATTACTTGACATTCAATTCATCTCATTAGATATTGCTTTATTCATTCATTCCTTCATTTATTCATTTATTTATTCTTTTGTTCATTAATTCATACATTAATTTTTCCATTTATTGACATACATATATGGATAAAATTAAAGATAAATGTTGACAAGATATATGTATTCACGTATATTGGTTTAAGTTATTTTTTCATTTTTTAAATGTGAAGTACTACAAGTTCGATGAAGTTACTTGAAACAAACAAGTCTGTTTACACACAATAAGTATTATTTATACTTCTACTAGGGATCTAGGGAAGTACATGCTTAGAGACAATGCGTTAACATTTAATATATATAGTGAGTGGACACTCACTTTCCACAATAATAGTGGTGCCCTTTCACAAGGGGTAGATGCAAAATCAGTACACAAAAAGAATTGTCAGTCTTCAACTTTAACAAGAAAGAAAGGTCCATGCAAAAGTAAAACTATAACCCAAAAAATTATTATTATTACAAATAATCCCATATTCTCATACTCAATCTTTATTATACTAATACCTAAAAGATATTATTACAAATACTCAATCTTTATCATACTAACACTTTTACTGGGGGTTTGGGCAAGTACAAGTTGAAAAGTAGTTACCTCAAAATACTCAATCTTTATCATACTAACACTTCTGCCAGGGATTCGAGGAAGTACAAGTTGGAATGCAATTATTTAAAAATACTCAATCTTTATTATACCAACATTTCTGTTAGGGATCAGGGGAGTATAAGTTGAAAGGCAATTATCTCAAAATACAAACACTCCTATCGGGGATCCAGGGGAATACAAACTAAAAGGCAATTACTTCACAGTATTTAATCTTTGAGAAGCAAGTCCTATAATACATATTTATGCCAACCAAAAAGGTAATAAGTAGCATATGTGAGATGAGAGAGTCATTCTATTATCAAATGCCAATAAGTCATAACCAATTGACACCAGGACCATACAAATCCAAGAAAACAAGGAAATTCATTCGGGCACTATCCTCGGCCTCAGCCTTCCATTGTTCAGTGACCCTAACAGAATCACTTAATTATGTCGTTCTAAAAAAGCTTGGAAAACTCCTTACCCAGGGTGGTATAATTTGAGCTTTAAGGTACAACACCTTTTGTTTAAAGATTTTGTCAATCAATGCATGTTGCTCAATGTGAAGATAATTGGGAATATCAGCATGATCGGTAGGAGATCATAGGTTACAAAAAATTCCAACTTGAATTACTTTGATGACTTTTTGCTATGTAATGAGCTTTTGGATTCATCTTTTTTCCTAAAGAATTTAGTCAAGCATTATACAGTGGTTGTCCTCATAGCATGATTAAGGTGACAAGAAATAACCACACATCTTGTGGAATTTTTAATTTTAAAAATGTAGAGTTCAATACACCTCATGATGTTCTACTAGCTAATCTATAGTTCAGTCCCTGAGGATGCTAATTCATTAAAATTCTAGGAGCTAATGGATGTCTACTAAGAACAATTGATCTAAGAGTCATAGGCTTTATGCTGGTATACTAATCAAGGGCATCTTTTATCTTAACTATAGAACTTTGTACATTTCTTTTTAGAAATTATAAATTATGAAATGAATTTTGGTTTGTAAATAGTGCTTATTTTGTAATGGACCATGAATTTTATTGATTTCCAATATCTAGGATAATGAGAACATTTTGGGAAAATTTTCTTTAGTAGGTGATCCATATTAGCTTGAACTCTCTTAAAAAGGTCATTTACTTCCATATATATGATTGTCCTAAACATTCAACTATGGACCTTTCAC
>JBBYHL010461389.1:0-14706 GCA_038381835.1 Adansonia madagascariensis | reverse complement strand
AAATCAGTATTTTTGTTTAACATATAATAATTGGTTATATATCTATTTATTTTCCTGATATGATATAATTTTGAACTGACTAGACACCTAAATCAACGAAATTACGTAACAACCTTAAAAAACAATATTTTGTAAAATATTTTTCATTGCACAATACTTTTTCGTCAAAAAAAAAATATTTTTCGTGTTTCTCAAGTCAATGCCACTCATTTGTAATCTTTGTAGTAAAATTAATAGGATATAATATATTCTATTTGCATTTTGATTGATAGATATAATTTTAGAAATTAACAATAATATTTATAGAAATATATTTTTTAAATATTTAGTACAAATATTTGTTAATAATAAATATCATTAAAAAATATTAAAATTAATAAAATCTAACAAAGTGTTTAGTGAAACAAATGTATCAATATATTTTCTCAAGATTTTAACCAGCACTTTTTTATATATATCAAATTGCATCCCAAAAATCATGGACTTACATTCAAATCAAGCATATTCCATTAAAATCATGAAATAGGAAAGCACCGAACATTCCTTAGTTGTACTGACACAAATTGAATGGTACTGGCTATCCATTTATACCTACTACATATAAAATTAATTTTAAAAATTAAAAAAAAAAAAAAAGAGAGGGAGAGATAGAGAAATATGTATTGGAATATTTAATTGATTGATTTTGTCAAAAGATTTGGATTTTAATTTACAATATTATATGGAAAAAAAAAGGAGAGAGAAAATATGAGGTAAACAAGGGAAATATATGTATTCCATAATTTGAATAGAAAAAGATGGGAATATTTCAGAATAATATTATAGCGCACAGGAAAATGTGGAACGCAAGAAACACGACGCAAGCTGTAGTGCGCAAGGAAAGTGAAGGAGAAGGTCGTAAAATAGCTGGATCCTCGTCGACAGCTATCCCAACCCAACCCAACCCCGCTCGCTTCTTAACTACTAGTTTACCATGGTTGTTGCGGTTGAAAACAAATTAGTTTAAGAAATATGTGTTTGAAAAGTATAGTAAAAAAAAAATTGTAGTTTGAGATTTTTGAATATTTGATATTATTGTGAAAAGTTAAAATGATTAAAATATATACGATGTTGAAAAGTAAATAATAAGTTTTTTTTAGTTGTTTAAAGTAAATTAAGCCCTAAGAATTCCAAGTACCCGTAAATTAATATTAAGACATAAAAATAATAAATTCAAAATACTTTTTAAATAATTAATATAAAATATTTTGAAATTAAACCTAAAAATATACAAAAATATAATTTTTAAATATTAATAAAATCATGTGCAGACATAATATATTCTTATTGAAATATATTTAACGCTTCATATTTAAATTAAGAATCGAATAAATATTATGGGCAACATAAATTTTATTTTTGCACTAAAAAGAATGGAGTTAAGTGATGATATTATTGCCAATAACAATTAAGTGAATGAGTATTTAGTAAATTAATCTCAAATTCACAGGGAATGTTTTTTTTTTAATTAAAATAATATAAAATAATTAACAAGTAAGTGATAAAATTATTAGACTAGTTTAACCGATTGATTAAAATTAAAATAATTTTAAATATAAAAATATATTTTTAATATTAAATAAGTAGTAAATATAGTTACTTCTTGATAGAAATATGTATTTTGAGTTAATAATATGATCTTCCATGTAAGTCTAAAATATTATGAGTTTGAATCTTATAACTTATCATATTTTTTAAAACTAATTGCATTCTTAATTAAATCAACATAACAACATAACAAAGTGCACACACATCATGCAAGTAATAATATTATTTATATATAACAATAATAAATATATAAAAAGGAATAAAAGATTAAACGCGTGCATCATTGCAATTAAACCAATAACGTGTAAGCAAACACCTTAAAAAAAAATAAATATATGATTACATGACAGAGCATGTGAGCTATATATAATGTAAGATATTTATAAGACTAGCATTCCTCGAAGTCAGCGAACAAACTCGCGTGAATTAATTCATTTTCGGCATCATTGACCACAAATTAATTGTTGGAGGAATCATTGCCTAATTGGACATGAGATATTGAGTTTATTGACCCCAAATGCTTTGTCACTACTATTCTCCATATCCAGAATTATATTTTTATAAAAATAAATAAATAAATAGATAAATCAAGGTCACTGCTCCAAATGTTAAGGGCAAAATGTTAACAAGTTTCAAATTTATTTGTTCCAAAAGTGGTTCCATAGAGAAAAAAAACAGACATGAATAATTCACTTGGTCTTTTTTTTTCTGTAATAAAAATATTTGAAAGTAAAATTTTAAATGTATTAAATATATTAATATAAGAGAATACATTTTTTAAATAAATAAAGCAAATTAATATATAATTGGACAACATTTTCATTTAACAAAACTCTTTGATGTGTTTTTGGGATTGTTGATTTAGGGCTTAGACAAGCAATAGAAGACGGTTGACAAATTCTGTCAAGCACATAGTGTAGCCTGACAGATGTTCATGGAATTAAGATTTCATAATGCATTTTGATACTTAGCAAAAATCTTCAAAAAAAAAAAAGGAGTCAGAGAATACAGAGGAAGTAAAATATCTAGTTATGTACCTTTGTCTCGTATTGAACCATATACATACAAATAGGGTTGTTCAAGTGCTGAGAAACTCACCCAGTTCAGCAGATTTGGCTCAAAGTATGTTGGACTTGGGTATAATTTTTTTTATTCAGGTCGTTTAATAAAATTTTTTATTTAAATTGAATTATAAAAATATGTAAATATTAATATAATTTTTTAATAATAATTTGAGATTACGGGATCAGATCAGGCCAAATTTAATCTTGAATTTTAGATTTAAAAATTATTAAGACGCGACCTAATTTAACTCGATCTATAAATATTTTTATTTTCTTTGATTTTTTATGTGGTTTGTCTTTTGGGATGATATTGAAAAAACAATTTACAATTTGGCCAGAAAAATGGTGAGGGTAAAATTGGATATAAATTTTACGTGTTACCCTTTTCTTTTCTTTTTTCCCCTCTCCAAGTAGTAATTCTTTTGGTGAAGGTGAAGAATAACTATTTCAGAAGAATGTGTAACATGTCCTGTAAATAGATATGCAATAAATCAAATGGCTGACTAACCATTTTTCTGAAATACGTCGAAAATGGAATGTATTCAGGCTAACCAAACTCAAAGTAATAAGTCATCGGACTTGGATATATTTATTACTTGTATTTTATCGGTACAAAATGTATCAGCAAATCAAGAACACTCGCTTTTTTGCTATTACTTCAATGTTTTATTGTAACTAAATAAATAAAAATAGATGAGACAATTCACAAAATACTATTTCCTGGCTTTACATAAAAACTTCACATCTATTAAACCAAACTTTTTGTTTCTTTGCCTTTTATTTTACATTTACATTACACTTGAAGGGACATTTACATCTACCAAAAACCCTTGCGAATTCCAAAATCTTTCTATTTTTCTTCTTTCACCAAATTCATCCCAATATATTAACCTTTCAAAATTTATACATTTTTTTCTATTTTCACCTTATTTTATATATATATATATATATTATTGTAGGAGTTGGTCTGATTGGATCAGAAATTTAGTCCAAAAATGTATTGATTACCAAGAAAGACGGAGACCGTAAATACATTGAACTTTAAATAATATTTTTTGGTGACCATTATTTGGACCAAATTATATATATTTTAAAATATAAACATCTTAGGTAAAGCTTGAAGTTGTCAAATGACAACTATCCATAAATATCCTTATTGGTGTACATTTAATGGTACCAATATTTTGGTTTAGAGGGGATTGAGTAAGTCTACTCTTCTCAATTTGAAATGTCAACAAATGAAGTGGAGCTCTTATCCATCTTAAATGTTAGGTAAAAAGTATTAATGGTCCCTATGCTGTGGGATACGTACTATTTTGATTTAATTTTAAAATTAATTTGTTAACCCCTTGTACTCAAGTATCATATAAATTGACATGTTAATATGTCCGTTAATTTTATCATTCATTGCCTAAAAAAAAATAAATTGAGTACTGGTAGCTTGAATCGATCTAATCGATAGAAATTGATTCTAATCTGTTCATTTAATTTACTCAGTGTTAATAAATTTAATTAGATAAATAAATTTCTAAATAATTTAATTAAACTGATTTATAATTTTTTTTTATTTTTCAAATCAAATCAATCAAACAAACTAACACTTAATTAAAAATAAATAAAATTGTGTATCTTAAAATATAATATAAAAGTTATCTCAATTGATCAATCAATTGGGGATAATTTGGTAAATAAAAGCATATTGAGGGGAAAATAATTGCGGCTTAATTTTGGTAATAGTCAGTCGAGGGCAACAGTGGCGAAGGCTAATAAATTGAGGGCAATTTTGGTAGAAGTCAATTAATTGAGGGGCAATTTTGACGAAGAGAGAAAGAAAAAGGAAAAAAAGAGAAAAAAAGAGAAAAAAAATCCTTGTATTAGTATTGTATTTATGTATATTTCATATTATATTTGTATTTTTTATATTATAATCACATTTAAGGTATTAAATAAATATTTTTGTCATATTAATAATTCATATTTATAGGTTATGATACATTCATGCATTATTATGTTATTTTTATTTTTACACGTTCTATTGTATTTTAGTTAATTTTTGTCATGTTCATGTTGTGTCTTAAATTGACATGTCTTAGCGATATGCTCAAATAACTATGGATTTGGATTAGTTTTATATAAATTTCAATATTTTTATTTGTTCATGTCGTGATTATATTTTTTTTTATTGTATTATATTGTATTTTAGTGATTTTTCATATTATATTTGTGTGTAACACTACTTAAATAACTATCAGTGATAGATTCTTTATTTTATTTTTTAAAAACAATTTCATAATACTTTTTTATTTTTATGTTATTGAATAAAAAATATCATATTAATAAATTATCGGTAAAGATTACAATATTGAATAATGATAAGAGATGAGCTGATGAAGGTTTTTTTTTTTCTTTTTTTTACACTTAGGTGTTGAATAAAAATATTATTCTAACGGTAAAATAGTAAAGAATTATGTTGAATGTTGTTATAAGTTGTGAGTCATTGTGTAATAATTGTTAAGTTTTATACTTATTACTTTGTCTATCTTTTAATATGAATGTAAATAAAGTATCTGAATATAATTTAAATGAATTAAGTTTTGATATTCATCTTAATTATGTTTTACATATAAATAACTAGATTCATCAATTCATGTTACATTTGTGTTATTTTGTACATAAACCTTACTTTGAAAGTTATTCTTAAGTGAAATATTTTACATTGTTTGTCATAATAATTTAATTTGAACGTAAATTCATGTTATTTTTATACTATAATCGTGTTCAATATATTATTATCAATAATAAAACCAAAATAGTGTGAGGATTCAAAATACTAATTTTTATTTAAATTAATTATAACCGACCCACCTATCTTACCCAACCCATAACTATATTACCGAATTTCATAAGCCCAAACGAAACCTAAATCGACATAAGTGACTGAACCAAGCTGATTAATTTTGTTTCAATTATATTAATTTTTATATAAAGTTTGATCGATTCAACTAATTTTTTAAATTTGGTCTATTTATTTTTTTTAATATTTTAAAATTAAATCAATCGAATACTCAACTTAGATATCTCCTTATAAAAACAACCAAGATCATTCTATAGATTTTTTGTTTAAGCTTGGATTTCTTCTAAACCTTTATAAAAGCCCTAAATCTAAAACAAAAATAGAAATCAAACATCACATCGCCGGCACATTTTTTACCGCTGTTCAAATCACCCAAAATAATCTTTCCTCATAGTCCTCCTCCCACGCTTATTTGGAACCACAATGCTTATTAGTACCAAAAATAATAGCCTCAAACATCTGCCCTTACTGAGTTTTACCCAACGTCAAGATCTTTAGCTTTAGAAAAATAACACAAATACGATGGGTTACAACCGTGAAGTTGAGTGAAGGAATCAAACCCTGATGAGATTTTCCCGCTCATGTTTTTACCGAAGCTTGTATATATTTCAATCAATTCCATCAATTTAACCTAAATTAGAAAAATATCTCTAACTTATCTAAATCATAATTTGATCCAATCTAAATTAAAAAAAAAAATCAACAATCTAAACCAATAACGATCCAGATTGAAAAATAATCTAAATCGAAATTATTCCAAAATTATCTAAACTTAAATCAATTTTATTTTAAAACATTAGCTTAAGAAAAATAAATAAATAAAAAATTATTAATTTATTTTTATTTTATAATTTCAAATTAGTTTTTAATTTTTTTACTATTATAATTTTATATAGTTTTTAATATTATCTTTCAAAATTATGATAATAAAAAGAATTATTTAAAAAATAATTAACAATAATTCAGTAAAACTATATGTTATCTTACTTATGATAATATTATAATCTAGTTTAATTTATAAAAATTAATATATTTTCTAGTACTTATCATAATCTTACACTATGATTTAAATAAATTATATATTTAAATTCTCAATTACCATGAGCTACAAAGGCTATGAATCTAAATAAAACTTTCTTAAAAACTAGAGAGAAAATTTCATAGTATCAATACTTTCATTTGAGTGAAAACCTTTGGTCACAAGTCTAACCTTATATCTTTCAAATTTATCAAACCGTAATTCAATGAGTCCCTAGACTTGATCATAAGACATTGATTTCATCTATTTTATCATAGCTTAATGCTAATGTATGAAATTTTCACTATTCATAGACTGTGAAAATAAGATCACTTTTTGTAGGTATACAACCAAGTCATAAAAATATTTGGTTTCTTGCTCATTGGATCTTTTTAATTCTACCTTCTTTTGTACATACAGTACACCTTAGTAGCATTGTCAATAAGATTGATGAGTTATTGTAAAGATTGGTTTTTATTTGATTATTCCCCAATAAATTTTGTAGGTTAGTTTTGAGAAGGAATTGAATCCTTCACAAGACATCAATCTATTTTAATTTTTCTTCAATATTAACCTTACGAGAAAAGATACTCCCAGTAGACTCATGATCCATAAAAAACTTAAGTATTCTATCTTTTAACAACTCTAGATGAATTTGAGGGACAATGAAACCTATACTCTTTTAAGTTAAGTATATGGCCTACAACTACTAATTATTCTTGGATCTAGTTTTTTTATAGTTTACAAACTTTTACTTTAACTAGACAACCCAAGTTTATAAATATCTTGAGCTGTATTCTAACTATTCCATAAGTCAAAGAAAGTTTTAGAAATTGATTTAGTTGTCACTTTATTTAAGACATAAAAATGCAATTTTAATCTATCAATTTATAAATTTAGGGGAAAATGTATATGATCTCTAAATATTATAGTGCCTTATTTAGCTTATTGTATGGACTTGTTAGTTTGCCTTTTGATCAATGTAACTAACATAAGTATCAAACTCAATAACATCAAAAGTCTCAAAAACTCCATTATTTACTAATCTCTTAAATTTTTGTATAGAGATATGACACAATATTTATACCATGGCTTAAAGGAGTTTGCGTATATTTAGCACATGTTTTATGACCAAAAATCGAATGAATAATTAATAAACTATTCTAACAATAATCATAATCTAAGTAAATTGTGAGAAACCAACTAAAATATATATATTTTTTTGAAATTTTAGCAACAGAGTTCTAAAATCAAAACTCATTTTTACCTAAGAAAATTTCTAAATGAAACATAAAAATCCTTCAAGTTTTAAAATAAATCTTATTTTAAAAATGATCTTAAAAGTCCTTATTAATTTTCGGAGTAGATGTTTTTCCCAATTTTTTAGGTTTCTTTGGCTTTATGAAATGTTACATGGTTATAAAAATATAATTCATTGAATCTAAGCCACCATTTATTATGAGAAACATCACCAAAAGATATTCATACAGAAATGAATTTACCTTTATTTTCGAGCATTTTATTATACTTTAGGCAATATTTCTTTATGTGTCTAAGTTAATACAAAAATATAGGATTTGATGCCATTTATCTTTATTTGCATTTTTCTTTCTTTACCTTTATAACACATTTGCCTTACTTATCAACCTTTTATCTTGAGTCACTAGGTAAACTGAATCTAGTTTCTTATTCTTTAATCTCTTTAGCAATTGAACACATATAGCTAAGAGTTCATTGATAGACCATTTTTTTATGTATATTTCGCATAGTTATAATCATTAGAAAAATAGTTGAGTATTAGATTGAAAAGTAATTACTCGAAAAAAAACTCAATTTCAAAGACTCAAGTCGAAGCAATAATGGCTCTCAAATCCCATAGTGTCTCATGCATCAACTTTTAAAATTGTCACATTTTATTCCTAAAAGTTTCTTTTTTTAGGGTGGTAGCCAAACTTTATCAGATTTAACAATATGGTCTTTAATTGCTTTCAAATAATCCTTGACCATGTCACAATTTGGGATGAAATTCCAAATTAATTTATTGATACAAGATTTAGATTTATCCCATTGTACATACATATCCATTTTCTTTTTATGCACTTTATTCATTGAGAACAAGTTGTCAACCCAAAGCGCTAAGTCAAGATTCTTCGCTCAAAATAACTTACTTTATTCCTTTTAATTAGATTGATTTTTCATCTTGGAATAGCATTAATTTCTAGTGCCTTATTAGCAATAGTAGAAATTGCTAAAAAATGCAAAGAATTTATACTTTAATTGAATAAATCACCTTATATTCAAATGTAAATCCAAATTAGTCTATGGGTAGACATGCATCATACATATAAATTTACGAAACTTTAATGATAAAACAATAACTTTAAAACACCAAAAATTAAATAACTTATACCTGTGGGCCTAGGAAAACTTAACTTTAATTTTATATCGTTTTATCCTTTAACCATTTTACAAAATTAATTATTTCTCTATGCGGACAATTAACTAATTTCATAGTATAGATATTTCTAGATGCTAATTTACCTTATGTAGTTATTTAAAGAAAAACTTTATTTTAAATAATAACTATTTTATCTAAATTAATTAACTCAATATGCTGTGACTACTCTTAAACTAATGACTTAGAACTCTAATAATCACATCCGATGTATATGCATAAAATTTATTGCATATTATAAATAATTCCTTATTGATGTCATTTTGCTTATGTAGTTATCTACAAAGCAACTTTTATTTTAAATAACTACCTATTTTTATCTAAATCAACCAACTTAAGATACTATAGCTACTTAAGTTAGTGATTTAGAACTTTAATAATGACATACTGAATATATATAGAAATCTTTATTGCAGATTAAATCATGCTAACTTATTGTAATTATTAAATAAAATAATTTCATATATTAATGTCATTCTCCATTTGTAGTTATTTAAAGAAAAAATTTTATTTTAAATAATTACTAATTTTAACTAAATTATTCAACTTAAGATGCTATGGTTAATTGCAAACAACTGATCTAGATTCTCAATAATTACTATAAATAATTGCATACATGATTTAAGAACTCAATATATATATACCAAGTTTATTAAGGAATAAATTTCATAGTATAAAACTTTCTTGATGTCATTTATCATATTATTTTTTTTAAAAATATTTTATTTTAAATAACTACCAACTTATCTAAATCATTTAACTTAAAACGTTATGGCTAATACTAAACTTATAATTTAGATCCTTAATAATGACATCAAATTTTTAAGTAGTAAAAATTTACATATTATAATAGAATATCAAATTGCCATGCGACAACCTATTCCAAATCCTAACATGATATTTACATTCCATGATATGCTTACATATAATTACATAAAATATCCATAACATCTTAATGCTTTTATTTCATGATATACTTGTATATGCACATTAACATTATAATTCCAACAAAATATTTAATATGCAAATATGCAATTAACTTTAAGTTAAGAGTACAAACTACTGACTACTTTATAAAAAAAATACATACTCTCAAAAGATTCTCAACATGATAAAATATTTTATCATAAAATAAAATTATAACAAACATATACATAAAATATATTTAAATATTTATTCATGCCCAATAATAAATAATTTTATGCAATTAAAATTTTCAAAATTCTGCATACATGAAACAATTAGTGCAAAAACTATCACAAATAATAGTCGTCGCTACCCTTAGGTCGACGATGATGTGTTAAGAGGAGTAATAACCTTCTCCAACCTTTACCTCCATGGATCTTTAACATTTTAAGGTCCCTCGAAGTTTTCCAACATATTTATTAACTATTTGTGAGGGTGATAACTACAATGAAATTTGTTTTTAATGAGAATAATGAGAATTAATGGTTTTTGAGCTTTAAATCAAGTTGATTACTTTATGACTGTTGATGTTTTGGAATTTAACTTAAGAAAAAACCTGTAACATGTCTCGGACTAAAAAGATAATGAAAAAATCAACCTGCAAAGTTACCTCGGTTTTGCCAAAAAGTGAAAAAGTAAAATCAAGATGGAAAAAAAAATAGTCAGAGTTTCATGTTCTATTTTTTCCTCCCTTCTATTTTTCTTCATTACCTAGTGTGTCATGCCTTTATAACATTTAAATCAAGAAAAATTCTATTTTTCACACCGTTTTAGAATAGACATGCCATTTTTCACATTGTTTTTAGCATATTAGTATTGATTATTTTTTATTATGAATTAAATAATAATTAAATTATATAAATTAAAACAATTTTTGAAAAAAAAATGTTAAAACAATTAATTGTCAAAAAAATTTATTTACTTAATGAATTAAGCATTTCATAATCTATTCTTAAGATTAAATATGAAATTCTAAATAGATTTGATTTCTATTGATGAAATAAATAATATAATTTATATATTTTTAATATAAGTTATTTTTATTTTATACCAAATATCAAGTATATCACCACGTGAATATGAATTTTTTCTTCAATATTTTATAATAATAAAAAAATATGTGAATAATTTTTTTTGTTTTTACAAATAAAAGATCATAGAGTGTCATAAATCATAGTAAAACCTTTAAAAAAAGTTTTTTATGATTATAATAATTATTATGTTTTATAATAAATTATGCAAAATGAAAAAAATCGTGATTGCTATGATTGAAATAGCATTTGTTATAATTGGTTATTACTCAGACTCATTGAAATTAAAATTGGTTATTACTAGTACATGAATATATACTTAATGCTATCGCATTTGTATTTAGACTAATTGAAATTGGTCATTACTAAAATAATTGAACATATACTTAGACTAATTGAAATTGAAATTGATTATTACTAGTTCAATTAAATATAGATTTAAACTAATTAAAATTAAAATTATCATTAGTAGTACAATTGAATATATATTTAATGTTATAACATTCGTATTTAGACTAATTGAAATTAGTCATTAGTGATACAATTGAATATATACTTGGATTAATTAAAATTGATCATTACAATTACAATTACAATTACATTTGAATATCTAGTTAATGTTATTACATTCATATTTAGACTAACTAAAAAAGAAAATTAGTAGTGCAATTCAATATATACTTAATGATGTGTCATGTTCCTCGTATGAATGCCGGGCCTTCTCTTATTTTCAATGGGTCGTTTTCTACATTAATAAATTTTGACCTTACACTGAATTGAAGAGAAAGATGCACAGACAAGAAAACAGCCGCGCTTAAATTAAATACTAGCGTAGAGATGAAATTAGGAGTCACGCCTTTTTTTAAACTTTACGAACAAGGAGCACCAAAATTAAATATCAACGTGCCTAGATATTTAAGGCATTAAGGATACATGCCTTCATGTCATAACATTTAGGGGCACTTAGATGAATTGAAAAAGCCAGCTTTTTCTTTCAACTTTAGTAAAACGACGCACTAAATTTCATATCGGCGCACTTATTGCATGTATTTATTTTGAAGATGGTTTCTATAAAGCTTTTAGGCATGCTTAAATGATATTATGAGGCACGCCTTTTCTTAGAACTTTATGAAAAAGGCGTACTAAAATAAAATAACAACGCACCTAAATATTTTTAATATGAATAATATTTTATTAAAATTTATATAAATATAGAATACATAAAGTATGATTATGATATAATAAGATACACGAAATTGATTACTTGTTTAAGTAGTCTAATTTAATATAGTCGTACACTTATTCTAATTGAAATTAATTTTTACCACTCCAATTTCATATATAGTTATACTATTTCTATCTTAAATTGATAATTAGTAGTCCAATCGAGGAATTTGTATATATAGTTATACTAATTCTAATTGAAATTGATCATTATTATCCAAGTAGTCTAATTTAATATACTCTTTCGTTAGTTCTAATTGAAATTGGTTGTTACTACTCAAATTGCATATATAGTTGTACTAATTCTACTTGAAATAGATAATTAGTAGTCTAATTAATTAATTTGTATATATAGTTATACTAATTCTAATTGAAATGGTCATTGCTTGTTCAGGTAGTCTAATTTAATATACTCTTAACTTAGTTCTAATTGAAAATGGTTGTGACTACTCTATCTGTATATATAATTACACTAATTCTACTTGAAATTAGTGATTAATAGTTTAATTGATGAATTTTTATATATGTGATTATACTAATGGTAATTGAAATTTGGTAGATTCAGTTTTAAATTTCTTAAAACTAAATAAACTTTCAAAAGTGGCTGAATTGACCAAAAAAAATCTTAAAACTGAAATAACCAAATTGAACTTAAGTCGGTTTATTTGGTCGATTTAATCAGTTTCAAGGTTTCAAAACATAAATTATTTATATTATTATATAATTATACTTAGATATTATATATTATGCATTACATAATATCAATGATATATTATATCATGTATTTTTAAATTATTATATAAATATAATTTTATTTATATAATTAAAAATAAAATAAAAGGGTTAGTTTATTCAATCTATTAAATTATCAATTTTGAAAGTTGATAATAACGAAATAAATAAACTTTTAAAATTAATTAATTTCAAAAATTGAATAAACCAAATTGAATTAACTACAATTGATCGGTTCGATTGGTTAAATTGGTTCAAACCGATTAATGCTCACCTCTTGCTCCATATTGAGATCTTTAATTTTTTTTTCATTGTGCATAATTTATTATAATCATAACAATAATTATTATAATTATCAAAAATATTTTTTTAATAGTTTTTAAATAATTTACGGCACTCTATGATGTTTTATTTGTAAAAAAAAAATTATCACATGTTTTTGGATATTATAATAAAATATTACAGTAAAATATTCACATTCACATGGTGATATACTTGATATTTGGTATAAAATCAAAATAATTTATATTAAAAAATATATAATTTATATTATTTATTTCAACATTAAAATCAAATCTATTTTGAATTTTATAAGTTTAGTTTTTAATTCTAAGAATAATATATTAAGAAATGCTCAATTCATTAAGTAATTTAATTTTTTTGACATATTAATTGATTTAACATTTTATCAGAAATTGCTTTTAATTTATTATATAATGAATGATATGTAATTATTATTTAATTACACAATAAATAATAATCAAGACTAATCTAATATAAAAAATAACAATACAATTATCGTAATAAAAAAACTATAATTAAAAATTCAAATATAAAATCTTAAATTAAAAACTAATCAATTAATATACAATTTTTCCCTAAAAAAAAATTTATATATAATTATTTCCTAATAAAGAGATTTTTCTTAAATTTAAATAAGAAATAAAAGGCAATTGAGTTGAGTTAATTTTTAACCAAATCCTAAGAAATGTTGCAGGCTTTTACTTATACTTTTGTACTTCTGTTTGCGTTAAGCTACAAGTGATCTTTAAGAAGACATCAACGATAGAAAACTTATTAACTTGATCTAACTTGTCACTGAAAAAATTCCCTTCTTTTCTAATCGACGCTATTTGGCAATTGTGCTTCAAAAAAGTTTTCAATTCATGGTCACTTTCTTTCTTGTTTGCTTTTGACCCACGCTTTTAATTTTTACCTATATTTTTAACTTGAGGAGTGGATAAAGTTTACCCATAAATATTTATGGATTTCACATGAATGAAAAACTAAAAATCAAAATAATAAATATGTTTTTCAATTTACAAACACATATCATATCTTTATTTTTATTTGCATTTGGCTTGATTATAACAATTAAGGTTTTTAACACATCAATGTGTATTTACTTTGATCTTTAATTGATTCGTTTAAAACTATTCAAACAAAACAAATATGTGCATCTTTCGGGTTTCATGTCCAGATACAACTCACACAAAATTAGATTTATATTTAGATCTGTCAAAGTTCTTGCATATATTTTATAATCTGAACAATAAGCTAAAAAATTTGGCTCGGATACTGCATGTACAAATTTAATTAAAGAAATGTACTTCTTGCTATTGTTGATCAAGAATGTGATCTCGCTTCAAGCACACAAGACGATCATCCTGCATAAATCTTTTAGTCTATTTATTTATTTTGATAATCATCTTATCATGGTACACAATCAATTTATATTGACTAAACTAGGGACTTATATTAAAAAATTAATTAAA
>JBBYHL010461197.1:22883-45443 GCA_038381835.1 Adansonia madagascariensis | reverse complement strand
GCTAGTACTTGATGGTTGAAAAGCTAAATTTGCCTACATTAAAGCATCAAAAACTATATAAGCGGCAATGGTTGAACGATTATGGAGAAGTTAAGGTGACAAAGCAAGTGTTAATTGCACTCTCTATTGGCAACTACAAGGATGGGGTTCTTTATGATATGGCACCAATGCATGCTAGTCATCTACTCTTGGGGCATCCATGGTAGTTCGATAGGAAGGTTACTCATGATGGGTACAATAATAGATATAGATTTATAATGAATAACCGAGTTATTGTATTAACTCCTCCCAAACCATTTGAGGTATATAAGGATTGGATTAGGATAGCTAAAAAATGCAAGATGAAGAAAAAGTAAATGAGTGCAGGAAAAAAAGAAAGGAGTGATATAAAATGTGAGAGTGTGCAAGAGAGTAAAAAAAGCATAGTAATATACAATGAAAGGAAAATTTTAGAATATGAAGAGCAAAATAGAGACAAAAATTAGAGAGTTAATGCTTTTGCAAAAAAAAAGTGAGATTAAGAGTGCTATGTTGGCAAGGCAACAACTACTTATACTTTTGTATAAGGATGTTTATTTCAAAACCAACAATCCTAACCCTCTTTGCCTAGTGTGGTTGTTTCTTTGTTACAATAATTTAGAGATTTATTTCCCAAGGAAACACCACATGGATTACCTCATTTGAGAGGTATTGAACATTAAAATAGACTTCATTTTTGATTCATCAATCCCTAGTAGACCAGCTTATAGAGCAAATCCTGAGGAGAAAAAAAGATACAAAGGCAAGTGATAAGTTATTGCAAAAGGGATTTGTAAGAGAGAGTCTTAACCCATGTTTAGTCTTTATGATTTTGGTGCCAAAGAAAGATGAAACATGGCACATGTGTGTTGATTACCGAGCCACCAATAATATCACTGTAAAGTATAGACATCATACTCCTAGGTTAGATGATATGCTTGATAAATTGCATGGTTTGTGTGTGCTTTCTAAAATTGAGTTAAAGAATGGCTATTATCAAATTCGCATGAAAGAAGGTGATGAATGGAGAACTACTTTTAAAATAAAATATGGTTTATATGAGAGGTTAATGATGCCATTTGGTTTAACTAATGCACCGAGCACCTTTATGAGATTGATGAGTCATGTTTTGCATTCTTTCATTGGGAAATTTGTTGTGGCTTACTTTAATGATATTTTTATATAGCAAAATTTGGATGATCTTGTTAAACATTTGTATGCTATTTTTAGTTCTTTAAAGGAGCATAAATTGTATGCTAATCTTAAGAAATATGTGTTTTGATTGGAATCTATTATTTTCTTAGTTTTGTTATGAGTTCGTATGGAATAAGTGCAGATGAATATAAGGTTAAGGCAATTAGGGATTGGCCAATACTAGGAATGTGAATGACGTAAGGAGTTTTCATGCTTTAGCAAGTTTTTATAGAAGGTTTGTGAAACACTTTAGTTCTATTGCAACACCTTTAAATGAACTTGTTAAAAAGATTGTTGTGTTTAAATTGGATGACATGCATGATAATAGCAAGTTTTTATAGAAGGTTTGTGAAAGACTTTAGTTCTATTGCAACACCTTTAAATGAATTTGTTAAAAAGAATGTTATGTTTAAATTAGATGATATGCATGAGAAAGCTTTTAATATGTTGAAAGATAAGTTGATTAATGTACCTTTGATATGTTTACCTAATTTTGATAAAGTTTTTGAGGTTAAATGTGATGCATCTAGAATTGGAATAAGACCTACTTTTAATGCAGGATTCCAAATCGATCGCTTATTTGAGAGAAAAGCTTAGTGGGGCAGCATTAAACTATTTTACTTATGATAAAAAGCTGTATGCTTTAGTGAAAACTATATAGACATGCAAACATTATTTATAGCCAAAGGAATTCATAACCCATTCTGATCATGAGGTCCTGAAGTGTTTGAAATTCCAAGGTAAGCTTCATATGAGGCATGCCAAATGGTTAGAGTTTGTTGAGACATTTCCATATGTGATTAAGTACAAAAGTGGAAAGAAAAATGTTGTAGCTAATGCATTGTCTGGAAGGTATGCATTGCTTACTTTATTGCAAACTAAATTACTTCGTTTTGAATTTATTAAAGATTTGTATACTAATGATGTTGATTTCAGCCAAGTATGAAATGCATGTTCTAAGTGTCGTATGATAAGTGTTATTGGCATGATGGATTCTTGTTTAAGAAAGATAAATTATGTGTGCCTATATGTTAGAGAGACTTTTGGAGGCGGTATGATGGAGCATTTTGGTGTGCAAAAGACTTTAGATATATTAGATTAACATTTTTATTGGCCTAACATGACAATGATGTGTATGTTTATGATAAGTGTATAACATCTAAACAAGCAAAATCTAAAGTAATGCCACATGGTTTATATACACCTTTACCTGTGCTTAAAGAACCTTGGATGGATATATCTATGGATTTTGTATTGGGATTGTCTAGGTCTCAAAGTGGTAAGAATAACATATTTGTTGTTGTTGACAGATTTAGTAAGATAGCATATTTTATTGCATGGGCAAAAACCAATGATGCAATAAATATTGTTGATCTACTCTTTAAAGAAATAGTACATTTGCATGGATTGCCTAGAACTATAGTAAGTGATAGGGATGTTAAGTTCTTAAGTCATTTTTGACATACCTTGGGGAATAAGTTAAGAACTAAACTCTTATTTCTACTTTGCACATCCTCAAATGAATGGACAAATTGATATAGTTAATAAGATACTTATGACTTTGTTACATGCTATTATTCAAAAGAATTTAAAACAATGGGAGAGATGTCTGCTGCATATTAAGTTTGCATACAATAAGATCATTTATTCTACTACTTTTTATTCTCCTTTTGAAGTTATGTATGGCTTTAATCCTTTAACTTATTTGGATATCTTACCTTTGCCTACTAATGAACATGCTAATTTGGATGGTAAGAATAAGGTAGATTTTGTTAGGGATTTGTATGCCAAGGTTCGAGCTAACATAAACAAGAAAAATGGTTAATATGCAAAGAAAGCAAATAAGGGGTGTGTTATAGTCATTTTCAAACCTAAAGGTTCATTTGCATAGAGAGAGGTTTACAGCTCAAAAGAAATCTAAGTTGCACCCTAAAGGAGATAGACCTTTTCAAGTGTTAGAAAGGATCAATGATAATGCCTACAAACTAGATTTGCCAAACAACTATGGTAATATGAGTGCTACCTTTAATGTTGTTGATTTATCTTTGTATGATGTAGGTGATTTGAGGACGAATCCTTTCAAGGAAGAGAGAATGATAGAGATCAACTTGCATAAACAATTATTTCCAACCATTCTTCTGATCCTTTGCGAGGAATTAGAGGTCCAATGACTAGGGCAAAGAATAAATGCATGAAGCAAGCTTTGTAAGTACTAATCATGGAAATGCAAGCAAAGGAGTTTGCTCAAGATGAATCAGATGCATTGCTAAGATTTATCACTTTTCTACATTGTATTGAGGCTGGAAAAAATGAAGAATAAAGGTTGGAGCCCAATTCACATGTATTCATGGCTCTATAATTTAGGATTTCAGATTTGTGATTTTTTGAATAAGAATTTGACTTTTCAATTTTTAATTTCTTTAGATAATTCCTAATCAGATTATAGTAAAGAGTAGACTTTATCCTTATTGATTAGGATTATGTTTAGGATTTTAAGTTGTTTTGATAAGTCCTAATCAGATTAGGACAAGGAATGGACTTTTCCTTATTAATTAGGATTCTTTTGGCTTAGATAGGACTCTATAGATTTGAGGCCTATATAAGGCTGTCTCTCTCATGTAATTTAGGTAATTTGAATGGAAAAAAATATCTTGAGAGTTTCTTCACTTTGTGAGAACTTTTTCTTTGTTCTTTATAAGAACTCAAATTGATCATATCAGGGTAACTGGTGGCAATCAAGATTCTTATAACTATGGTTCTAATCAGCAGATTTGATTGGGGTAAAGTTTCGTTTGCTTGATTTTTAAAATGATCCTAGGGGTCTAATTCCATCCAATTGGGTTTTAGGTTGTACTCACATCCTAAGGTTTGCATTATACATGATATTGATGCTTTCCTTTCACAAGAAAAGATTTTCCTTCCACCATTTTCCTTGGAATGACAATTCCTTTGTCAAATGAGACAAACAAAGATACTCATCATAATTTTCACACTTATTGTGATAGGCCTCCATAAACACATTCTTCTCATTGGGATACATGATATTAATGCTTTGCGTTTGCAAGAAAATCTTTTCTTTCCACCGTTTTCCTCAGAATCAAAGTTTCATCCATCAAAGAAGACAAAGATACTCATAACAATTTCCATTCATTTTGCAATTGGCCTCAATAAACACGTTCTCCTCATTAGGATACATGATATCGGTGCTTTGGATTTGCATGAAAAGCTTTCCCTTCACCATTTTCCTTAGAATCAAAATTTGCCCATCAAATGAGACAAAAATAGACACTCTAATAATTTCCATTATTTTATGACTAGCCTGCACATGCATATTTTCCTCGTTGCAATACACGATGCTGATGCTTTGCTTCTGTAAGGAAAGCTTTTCCTTCAACTATTTTCCCTATAATCGAAGTTCATTTGATAAATTAGACAAACATCAATACTCATAATAATTTCTACTGATTTTGTGATTTGCATCCATAAACATGTTCTCCTTATTAGGATACATGATATTGATAGTTTGGCTTTTCAAAAAAAGCTTTCTCCTCACCATTTTCCTTAAAATTAAACTTTGCCTGTCGAATGGGATAAACATAGGTACAGTAACAAATTAAATTCTTCTTATGACTAGCCTCCATAAACACATTCTCATTATTGGGATAAATAATACCGACGCTTTGGCTTTGAAAGAAAAGCTTTTCCTTCAACCATTTTCCTTAGAATCAAAGTTCGTTCATCAAATAAGACAAACATTGATACTCATAACAATTTCCATTCTCTTTCTGATTAGCCTCCATTAACGTGTTTTCCTCACTAGGGTACATGATATTGATGCTTTGGTTTCCTAGGAAAAGGTATTCCTTCCACTATTTTCCTTAGAATCAAAGTTCATCTGTTATATAAGACTAACATGGATACTTGTAATAATTTCCATTCTTTTTGTGACAGGCTACCATAAACATGTTCTCCTTAGTAGGGTACGTGATATTGATGCTTTAGTTTTCAAAGAAAAGCTTTTCCTTCCACCATTTTCCTTGGAATCAAAGTCCATTTGTCAAATGAGACAAACATGGATACTCATAATAATATCCATTCTTTTGTGACAAGCCTATAAGCACATTCTCCTTAATGCAATACACGACACTGATGCTTTGCTTTTGTAAGGAAAGCTTTTCCTTCAACTATTTTCCCTGGAATTAAAGTTCGTCTGTCAAATGGGACAAACATTGATACTCATAACAATTTTCATTCCTTCTGCGATTAGCCTCCATAAATACATTCTCTGCATTGGGATACATGATATTGATGTTTTGGCTTCCTAACAAAAGCTTTTACTTCAGCCATTTTCCTTAGAATCAAAGTTCATCCATCAAATGAGACAAACATGGATACTCGTAATAATTTCCATTCTTTTTGTGATTGGCCTCCCTAAAAATGTTGTCCTCTTGGGGGCATATTATATTGATGCCTTGGTTTCCTTAGAAAAGCTTTTCCTTCTACTATTTTCTATAGAATCAAAGTTTGTTTATCAAATGAGACAAACATAGATACTCATAATAATTTCCATTCTTTCTGTGACTGGCCCCTGTAAATGCATTGTCCTCATTGGGATACATGATATTGATGCTTTTATTTCGCAATAAAAGCTTTTCCTTCAAAATTTTTTTGTAGAATCAAAGTTCATTCCTCAAATGAGACAAACATCGATACTTATAATAATTTCTATTCATTTTGTGATTTGCATCTATAACATGTTATGCTCATTAGGATACATGATATTGATACTTTGGGTTTGCAAGAAAAGCTTTCTCCTTGCCATTTACCTTAGAATGAAAGTTCACCCATCAAATGGGATAAACATTGGTACTCGTAACATATTCAATTCTTCTTATGACTGGCCTCCATAAACATATTCTCTTCATTGGGATACATGATACTGATGCTTTGGCTTTGCAAGAAAAGCTTTTCGTTCCACCATTTTCCTTAGAATTGAAGTTCATCCATCAAATAAGATAAACAAAGATACTCATAATAATTTCCATTCATTTTGTGAATCGGCCTCCATGAACATGTCCACCTTATTGGGAAATATAATATCGATACTTTGGATTTGCATGAAAAGCTTTCCCTTCACCATTTTCATTTAGAATCAAAATTCACCCGTCAAATGAGACAAACATAGATACTCCTAATAATTTCCATTCCTTTTGTGATTTGCATCCATAACATGTTCTGCTCATTAGGATACATGATATTGATACTTTGGCTTTGCAAGATAAGCTTTCTCCTCATCATTTTCCTTAGAATGAAAGTTTGCCCATCAAATGGGATAAACATAGGTACATGTAACAAATTCAATTCTTCTTGTGACTGGCCTCTATAAACACATTCTCCTTATTGGGATACATGATACTGATGCTTTGGCTTTGTAAGAAAAGCTTTCCTTCCACCATTTTCTTTAGAATCAAAGTTCATCCATCAAATAAGACAAATAAAGATACTCGTAAAATTTCTATTCATTTTGTAATTGGCCTCCATGAACATGTCCGCCTCATAGGTATACATGATATCGATGCTTTGGATATGCATGAAAAGCTTTCCCTTAACCATTTTCATTTAGAATCAAAATTTACTTGTCAAATGAGACAAATATAGATACTTGTAATAATTTTCATTCCTTTTGTGGCTAGCATCTATAAGCATTCTCCTCAATGCAATACATGATAATGATGCTTTGTTCTTAGAAGAAAAGCTTTTCTTTCAACCATTTTCCCTAGAATTGAAGTTTCTCTGTTAAATGAGACAAACATTAATACTCGTAACAATTTCCATTCTTTCTATGATTGGTCTTCTTAAGCACATTCTCCACATTGGCATATATGACATTGATCCTTTGGCTTCCCAACAAAAGCTTTTCCTTTTGCCATTTTCCTTAGAATCAAAGTTCATCCATCAAATGAGACAACATTTCCATTCTTTTTGTGACTGGCCTTCATAAAAATGTTGTCCTCTTAAGGGTACATGATATTGATGCTTTGGTTTCCCTAGAAAAGCTTTTCCTTCTAACATTTTCCATAGAATCAAAGTTTATTTGTCAAACGAGACAAATGTGGATACTCATAATAACTTCCATTCTTTTTGTGGTAGGCCCCCATAAATACGTTGTCCTCAATGGGGTACATGATATTAATGCTTTCGTTTTTCAAGAAAAGCTTTTTGTTCCATAATTTTTCATAGAATCAAAGTTCATTCGTCCAATGAGCAAACATTGATAATCGTAATAATTTCCATTCATTTTGTGATTTGCATCCATAAACATGTTCTCCTCATTAGGATACATGATATTGATACTTTGGCTTTGCAAGAAAAGCTTTCTCCTCACCATTTTCCTTAGAATCGAAGTTCATTCATCAAATAAGACAAACATTGATACTTGTAACAATTTCCATTCTCTTTTTGATTGGCCTCCATAAACACGTTCTTTGCATTGGAATACATGGTATTGATGCTTTGGTTTCCAAGGAAAAGCTTTTCCTTCCACCATTTTCCTTAGAATCAAAGTTCATCCATCATATGAGACAAACATGAATACTTGTAATAATTTCCATTCTTTTTGTGACAGGCCACCATAAACATGTCTCCTCACTGGGGTACGTGATATTGATGCTTTGGTATCCCAAGAAAAGCTTTTCTTTCCTCCATTTTCCTTAGAATCAAAGTCCCTCCGTCAAATAAGACAAACATGGATACTAATAACAATTTCAATTCTTTTTGTGATTAGCCTCCATAAAGAATTTCTGCTCACTGAGATACATAATATTGATGCATTGGTTTTAAAAGAAAAGATTTTCCTTTCACTATGTTCCTTAGAATTAAAGTTCATCTGTCTCATGGGACAGATATGAATAGTCTTATTAATTGAAATTTTTTTTGTTATTGGCCATCATAAACATGGTCTCAATGCTGGGATATTACATGATATTGATGTTTTGGTTTTACAGGAAAAGCTTTTCCTTCCACCATTTTCCTTAGAATCGAAGTTCATCAATCAAATGAGACAAACAAATATCGTAATAATTTCCACTCATTTCGCAATTGGCCTCTATGAACATGTTCACCTTATTGGGATACATGATATCAATGCTTTGGATTTGCATGAAAAGCTTTCCCTTCACCATTTTCATTAGAATCAATATTCGCCTGTGAAATTTGACAAACATAGAAACTCGTAATAAATTCTATTCCTTTGTGACTAGCATCTATAAGCACATTCTCTTCAATGCAATACATGATAATGATGCTTTGTTTTTGTAAGAAAAGCTTTTCCTTCAACTATTTTCCTTGAAATCAAAGTTCGTCCATTTAATTAGACAAACATTGATACTTGTAACATTCCATTCTTTCTATGATTGGTTGCCATAAACATATTCTTCGCATTGGGATACATGATATTGATGCTTTGGCTTCCCAACAAAAGCTTTTCCTTCTACCATTTTCCTAAGAATCAAAGTTCATCCATTAAATGAGACAAACATGGATACTCATAATAATTTCAATTCTTTTTGTGACTGGCCTCCATAATAATTTCCTTTCACCACTTTCCTTAGAACCAAAGTCCCTCCATCAAATGAGACAAACATAGATACTCATAATAATTTCCATTCATTTTGTGATTAGCCTTCATAAACAATTTCTCCTCATTTAGATACATAATATTGATGATTGGTTTTACAAGAAATGTTTTCCTTTCACCGTTTTCCTTAGAATCAAAGTTTGTCTGTCTTATGGGACACAAATGGATAGTCTTATTAATTTACATGCTTCTTGTTATTGGCTACCATAAACATGGTCTCAATGTTGGGATAAATGATACTAATGTTTTGGATTTATAAGAAAAACTTTTTCTTCCACCATTTTCCTTAGAATCGAAGTTCATCCATCAAATGAGATAAACAAAGATAACAATTTCAATTCATTTTGCAATTGGCCTCCGTGAACATGTTCACCTCATTGGGATACATGATATCGATGCTTTGGATTTACAGGAAAAGCTTTCCCTTCACCATTTTCATTAGAATCAAAATTCACTTGTGAAATTAGACAAACATAGATACTTGTAATAAATTCCATTCCTTTTGTGACTAGCATCCATAAGCACATTCTCTTCAATGCAATACATGATAATGATGCTTTGTTTTTGTAAGAAAAGCTTTTCCTTTAACCATTTCCTTAGCTTCAAAGTTTGTCTGTTAAATGAGACACATTGATATTCTTAACAATTTCCATTCTTTCTATGACTGGCATCCATAAACATATTCTCTATATTGAGATACATAATATTGATGCTTTGGCTTCCCAATGAAAGCTTTTTCTCTGCCATTTTCCTTAGAATCAAAGTTCATCCATTAAAAGAGACAAAGATGGATACTTGTAATAATTTAAATTCTTTTTGTGATGGGCCTCCATAAAAATGTTATCCTTTTCGAGGTACATGATATTGATGCTTGGGTTTCCCCAGAAAAGCTTTTCCTTCTACCATTTTCCATAGAATCAAAGTTTATTCATCAAACAAGACAAAAATTGATACTCATAATAATTTCTATTCTTTTTTTGACTGGCCCTCAAAGACACGTTGTCCTTTTTGAGGTGCATAATACTATGGTTTTGTTTCGCAAGAAAAACTTTTCCTTCCATATTTTCATAGAATAAACGTTTGTTTGTCAGATGAGACAAACATTGATACTTATAATAATTTCCATTCATTTGGTGATTTGCATCCATAAACACGTTCTCCTCATTAGGATACATGATATTGATACTTTGGCTTTACAAGAAAAGCTTTCTCCTCACCATTTTCCTTAGAATGAAAGTTCACCCATCAAATGGGATAAATATAGGTACTCATAAGAAATTTGATTCATCTTATGACTAGCCGCCATAAGCATATTCTCCTTATTGGGATACATGATACTGATGCTTTGGCTTTGCAAGCAAAGCTTTTCCTTCCACCATTTTCCTTAGAATCGAAGTTCGTTCATCAAATGAGACAAACATTGACACTCGTAACAATTTTTATTCTCTTTCTAATAAGCTTCTGTAAACACATTCTTCGCATTGGGATACATGATATTGATGCTTTGGTTTCCCAGGAAAAGCTTTTTCTTTCGTTATTTTCCTTAAGAATTAAAGTTCATCCATCATATGAGACTAACATGGATATTTGTAATAATTTCCATTGTTTTTGTGATAGGCCATCATAAACATGTTTTTCTTTCTGGGTACGTGATATTGATGCTTCAGTTTCCAATGAAAAGCTTTTCCTTCCACCAATTTCTTTATAATTAAAGTCCCCCAACAAATGAGACAAACATGGATACTCATAATAATTTCAATTCTTTTTGTGATTGGCCTTCATAAACAATTTCTCCTTATTTAGATATATAATATTGATGCTTTGGTTTTACAAGAAAATATTTTCCTTTCACGGTTTTCCTTAGAATCAAAGTTCATCTGTCTCATGGGACATATATGGATAGTCGTATTAATTTACATGCTTTTTGTTATTGGACACCATAAACATGGACTCAATGTTGGGGTACATGATATTGATGCTTTGGTTTTGCAAAAAAAGCTTTTCCTTCCACCATTTTCCTTAGAATCGAAGTTTATCCATTAAATGAAACAAACAAAAATAATCGTAATAATTTCCATTCATTTTGTAATTGGCCCCTACGAACATGTTCACCTCACTGGGATACATGATATCAATGCTCTGGATTTGCATGAAAAGTGTTCCCTTCACCATTTTCATTAGAATCAAAATTCACCCTTGAAATTAGACAAACAAATATACTCATAATAAATTCCATTCCTTTTGTGACTAGCGTCCATAAGCACATTCTTTTCAATGCAATACATGATATGATGCTTTGCTTTTGTAAGAAAGTTTTTCCTTCAACCATTTTCCTTGGAATAAAAGTTTGTCTGTTAAATGAGGCAAACATTGATACTTGTAACAATTTCCATTCTTTCTGTGATTAGCCTTCATAATGACATTCTTTGTGTTGGGATGCATGATATTGATGCTTTGGCTTCCCAACAAAAGCTTTTCCCCCTGCCATTTTCCTTGGAATCAAAGTTCATCCATCAAATGAGACAAACATGGATACTTGTAATAATATCAATTCTTTTTGTGATAGGCCTCTATAAAAATGTTGTCCTTTTCGGGGTACATGATATTGATGCCTTGGTTTCCCTAGAAAAGGTTTTCCTTCTATCATTTTCCATAGTTTTAAAGTTTATCCATCAAATGAGATAAACATGGATACTCATAATAATTTTCATTCCTTTTATGGTAGGCCCCCATAAACACATTGTCCTCATTGAGGTTCATGATAATAATGCTTTTGTTTTTCAAGAAAAGCTTTTCGTTCCATAATTTTTCATAGAATCAAAGTTTATTCATCAAATGAGCAAACATTGATACTAGTAATAATTTCCATTCGTTTTGTGATTTGCATCCATAAACATGTTCTCCCAAGTAGGATACATGATATTTATACTTTGGCTTTGCAAGAAAAGCTTTCTTTTCACCATTTTCCTTAGAATCGAAGTTCGTTAATCAAATAAGATAAACATTGATACTTGTAACAATTTCCATTCTCTTTTTAATTGGCCTCCATAAGCATATTGTTTGCATTGGAATACATGATATTGATGCTTTAGTTTCTCAAGAAAAGCTTTTCTTTCCACTATTTCCCTCAGAATCAAAGTTCATCTACCATATAAGACAAATATGGATACTTCTAACAATTTCCATTTTTTTTATGACAGCCCACCATAAAAATGTTCTTCTCACTGGTGTACGTGATATTAAGGCTTTGGTTTCCTAAAAAAGCTTTTCCTTCCACCATTTCCCTTAAAATCAAAGTGCATTCATCAAATTAGACAGACATGGAAACTCATAATAATTTCCATTTTTTGTGATTAGCCTTCATAAACAATTTCTCCTTATTGAGATAAATAATATTTGATGCTTTGGTTTTACAAGAAAAGATTTTCCTTTCACCATTTTCCTTAGAATCAAAGTTTGTTTGTCTCATAGGACACATATGGATAGTCGTACTAATTTACATTCTTCTTGTTATTGGCCACCATAAACATGGTCTCAATGTTGGGATACACGTTATTGATGCTTTGGTTTTCCAAGAAAAGCTTTTGCTTTCACCATTTTCCTTAGAATCAAAGTTCATCCATTAGATAAGATAAACATGCTTATTTGTAATAATTCCAATTCATTTTGTGATTGGCCTCCATAAACATATTCTCCTTTTTAGGAAACATGATGTTGATGCTTTGGTTTTGCAATAGAAGCATTGGCCTACATAAAAATGTTTTCCTCATTGGGATACATGATATTGATACTTTGGTTACTCAAGAAATTTTTTTTCACCATTTTCCTTTAAATCAAAGTTCATTCGTCAAAAAAGACAAACATCGATAGTCGCATTAATTTTTATTCTTTTTGTGTTTGGCCTTTTTAAATAGATTCTCCTCATTCAGATGCATGATGTTGATGCTTTGGTTTTGCAAAAAAAGTTTTCCTTCTGCCATTTTCCTTAAAATCAAAGTTCATTTTTCAAAAGGGACAAACATTGATATTCATAGTAATTTACATTCTTTTTGTTATCAGCCATCACAAACATGTTCTTAATGTTGGTGTAGACACCTCATTTTATCTGATCTATTCTTGGCACCCTAGAACTAAATTTAAGGATGATAAAATCAAAAAATAAAAATAAAATTGAGAGACAACTATAGGAGTCATGTGGCCAAGCGAAAAAATTTTTTTGGGAAGGTCTGAAATGCTTATAGGTTATATTAAAGAAAAATATAAAATAATGCATCGAAGGCCACTTTTCATGGTGTCACCAAGGTCATTCAGATGGATACATAGATCAATTTCCTACTGTTTTTGACTAAGTTGAGGTAACTCAAGAAGCCATAGGTACATGCAAGTTAGATTGGTGCACAAGTATTGATACAAGGCTTTACATCACCAAAAACTTTAATTTTCACATGTAGTATCGATACAAGAGGGTTTAGTATTGATACTTAAGATGTGGTATCGATACCTAGCATGTTTGTATCGATACATACCTTGGCAGTAGCTAAAGTTGTGAGTATTGATACACAAGCATGAGTATCGATACAGGCCTCTAAGTCTCGAGACTGGAAACATTTTTGGCTCTTAGTATCAATACATAGCTCATTGTATTGATACTTGTTGGTAAAAAGTACCTTGTGCATCGATCCAATATGTTTGTATCGATACATCAAGGTATGTTTGCCTAGTTTAAGCCATTTTTCAACCATTGCACCACTGATTCAAAATCTAATTCAAACATGTTTCTTGCACAAAAAAATCATCAAAATTCATACCAGGCTTTGTCTTTGGGCCTATCATTGGATTTAAACAAATTTTAGGTCTAAATAGCCAATGAAAAAGGACATTTCATGACGTTATGCAAATTATCAAAGGGTAAGGCTGAACTTACCCAATGCTCAGCTATATAAAGTAGTCTAGATCCACTATTTTTGTTGAGCAAACCAATGGGTTTGCAGGGTAGCTAAGCACCATACCTGACCTCTGCATGAGGTACATGCACCAAAATTCTAAAATGCCCTTGCTTTTCTATCTTTTGTCTTTATAGTCACATGGCTATATAAGCCAACCTTGGACTCAGTTAAAAAAAAAAGAGACAAAAAAAGATATTCCCAATAAAAAAACTCCACTTCTATTCATCCCTTCAATATTCCTTAGCCACCAAAAAATACTATTCCATTGCCTTTTACCCTCAACCATCTTCCATTCCCGTAGCTCCATAAAACCATCACCAGAAAACCTTAAAAAACTCACCTTTCACACACTTTCACCTTAAAAAACCTTACTAGTGACCATATTACTAGAAAGCTTCTTCCTTTCACCTTTTTCTTGCTAAATAATAGCAAAAGAGGGAAGGAACAAAGCTTAAAGTCACAGCTTCAAGAAAGATTTTTTTTACCTTATTTTATGCATTTTCTACTTTTATCATCCAATTCATTTTAATGAGCCCTTCATGCTGTCATGACCCTTTTAAGACTATCATGCATTATTCTTGCCTTGGTTATGGTAGTCCTAGGGTCTTGATGACCCTCTGGCACCTTGATGTTGTTTGGATGTGTAAACTTGCCATACTTCATTTTTATCATTACACAGCCCCTGTTCATGCATTTCTTGCCATGTTCCTTCCATATTCACGTATCTATATCATATTTAAATGGTCACTATAACATGTCTTATGTATGGTCATACATTTTTTTTTGTTTTAAGGAGTTTCTTGAAATAAAAATATTGTCTTGATAGCTCCAGCATCCATTCCTTTATTTAAACATATTCATATCATCTCTATGCACCTTATTTGTCATCTTCTTGCATTTTGTCACCTATTTTCAAGTTAAAATGTCATCTTTGTATGTTTGCATGTTTAAACCATGTTCATCCTTGTATGTGTTGTATTTTATTCATGATAACTTTGCCAAGAATGCTTGTTGTTTTCTAAAAACCTAATTTTGAAAAAAATTCCCAAGTTAAGTTCATGCTACCTCCATAGATGAACAATAGCATGGATTTAATGTTTGCATAAGATTAATCTTCCAATCTTAGGGATAGATCAACATTTCAGCTCTGGATTCATGGTGAAATAAGTTAATTTTTCAAAACAAAAAAGAGACCTTTTATAGTTGATTAAAGTATTAAGCCATGATCTTGAGTCCTATATTCCTTTTAGTGACATGGTCAATGTGTTGTTTCATCATCCAAAACTACTCTAAGATTGTGGACTGAATTTATGTACCCCATGTTACTTTCTTTCATGGATGTTGGGACGTCCTAGACCTAAGCCTATCTTTGAAAAAACCTGAAAATATCATGGCCCCCTGTTTTGCTTTGGCAACACTATCGTCTAAGCTTAAAAAATTATTTTTTAACCAAAAGAATGTTTTTCTTGATTTTTTTTTATATTTTTCCTTTAAAGGGCATCAAATTATCTTTCTAATGGTGTTTTGTCCACCCTTGGATTATCCCAGATGAGGGAGTTATGATTTTTCAAACTTTTGCTATCTGAAACCTTTAGAACCAACGTACAATATTGTGTTTAAGCCATTTTGGCCCCTCAATTGTTTTTTAAGAAATTTTTAAATATTTTTCCTAAAACGTTCAAAAACTTTCCTTTCTGGAAAGGTATCATTCACGATCTGACAATCCCAGATAAGCCTAGAATAATTTTTCAAAGTTCAATGTGCCTTTTCCCATGCACATGCTGTCGATGTCAAGATAGACCCAACTTCAAAAATTAATTCCCCCTAGAAAGTTATTTTCTAGATTTTTTTCAAGACTTTTAATTAAACCTTATCAAGTTACCTTTCCAACAGTGCGACGTGTACCCCATAAAGCCTTCGGATGCACCTGAACTAAATTCGGGACTGGAGATGACATGACATTGTCCCCTATTTCTTAACTTAATTTTTGAATCTCCTTTTATCAAGACATTCGAATGTCTCAAAATGCACCTGATTGATCCCCCATAACACAAGCTCTTTAAACTTGGATCAACGCTAAAAATACAAAAATAATGATTTCATACTTGACATCTTTCTCCTCAATATTAAAATTATCGCTACTAGAGATACTCTAACCCTACTATTCCGAAAGGATACCCCAACCCCATTTTTTATTAAAATTCAAATTTTCTCTTTATTCCTAAATATTTTCCAAATTTCATCTTTGGGGATACTCCAACCCCACTATTCCAAGAGGATATTCCAACCCCATTTTTCATTGAAAGTTTAATTCTTCTTTTTATTCCTATATTTATTTCCCTAACTTTATCTTGCGGATACCCCAACCCCGCTTCTCCGAGGGGATACTTTAGCCCCACTTTAAAAAAATGAAATAAAAAATTTCTCTCTTCTAGATGCCTCAGATTCTTTCGATTAAATTTTTTTTTTTGTAAATTATCATCAAATCCTAACCTGTCTCTAACATCTCCATTATACCTCAATAGTCGAAGATAATTAGGAGACACATTCTGATCATCCCTCTTTTTTACGTTTTTTTGTTTATGATTGTCTGTTTATGATATTATTATATAATTTTTCATTTTACTAACACATTTTCCTTTTTGTAGTGATTATCATGCATTCATATTTAAAATTTGTTTTTCAATAAAGTTTACAAGGCAATGTTCCATGTTGGTATCTCTTCAGTGCCTAATATGGAACATCCAAATTTTTAAATCCAATCCGAATATTGTTTTCACAAAAATCCCTATGTTCTTCATATCTCTGAGGCATGTAGCTGAGCTAATTTTCCTTAAAAAAAGCCCGAATCTAAATTTACAAAACTTCATGCATCAAAGCAAATTATATCTAAAAAAAGACTAGATGAAACCGATTTAACCGAGACCTAAGTGAGAGTTAGTAGGTATCGATTTTGGGCGTATCAGGGATGCTAATCCTTCTCTATGCGTAAGCAACTCCCGAATCCAACCAACGAATCTCTAGACTTTGTAGACTCAAAATTGATGTTTCAAGTTTTGTAACTTGAAATATCATTTTCATTAGGCATCTGATCCTGCCTAGCCTAAAATGATCGATGGTGACTTTAAGTTTATGGCCATTTCATGGTGGCCACTTGAGACTCAGTTGGATGAGCGATTCACCCGATGGTCTCCCTCTCCTTTACATTATTATGCTTACTCCAAATCCTGATCATGGGATAACTTAAAGGCTCAACCATAACCAACCATCATTTATATTTAAGTCAAGGGCATTATGCCCTTTAGATCCACCAAAGTTTTAAAGGTGGGCACGTGGTGATAATTGGGATATATGATATTCATGCTTTGGTTTCCAAAGAAAAGCTTTTACTTTCACCATTTTCTTTAGAATCAAAGTTCGACCGTCAGATGAGACAAACATGGTTACCTGTAATAATTTCCATTTTTTTGTGATTGGCCCCCATAAACACATTTTTCTTATTAGGGTTCATGATATTGATGATTTGCTTTCATAGGAAAAACTTTTCCTTCAACCATTTTCCATAGAATCAAAGTTCATCCATAAAATGAGACAAACATGGATACTTATTATAATTTCCATTCATTTCATTTTTGGCCTCTATAAAAACATTCTTCTCGTTAGAATACATGTTATTGATGCTTTCATTTCGCAAGAAAAGCTTTACTTTCCACTATTTTCCTTAGAATCATAGTTCATTTGTCAAATGAGACAAACATAGATACTCATGATAATTTTCCCACTTATTGTAAATGGCCTCCATAAACACATTCTCCTTATTAGGATACATGATATTGACGCATTGGTTTTGCAAGAAAAGCTTTTTCTCCCATAATTTTCCTTAGAATCGAAGTTCTTCCACCAAATGAGACAATCATAGATACTTATAATAATTTCCATTCATTTTGCAATTGACTTCCATAAACATATTCTCCTCATTAGGATACATGATATTGATGCTTTGGTTTTGCAGGAAATGCTTTCTTTTTTACCATTTTCCTTAGAACAAATGTTCGCCCATCAAATAAGACAAACATAGATACTTATAATAATTTCCAATCTTTTTCTAACTAGCCTCCATAAACATATTCTCCTTATTGGGATACATGATTTGATGCCTTGATTTTGCAGGAAAAGCTTTTTCTTCCACTATTTTCCTTAGAAATCAACATTCCTCCATCAAGACAAGCATTGATACTCATAACAATTTCTATTATTTTTGTGATTGGGCTTCATAAACACGATCTCTGCATTGGGATAAGTGATATTGATGCTTTGGTTTCCAAAGAAAAGCTTTTCCTTCCTCCATTTTCTTTAGAATCAAAGTTCATCTGTGAAATAAGATAAGTATAGATATTCATAGTAAATTCCATTCTTTTTGTGATTGGCCTCCAAAAACTTATTCTTATCATAGGGATACATGATATTGATGCTTTGGTTTCCTAAGAAAAGCTTTTCCTTCCACCATTTTCCTTAGAATCAAAGTTCATGATCAAATGAGACAAACATGGATACTCGTAATGATTTCCATTTATTTTGCAATTGGCCTCCATAAACATGTTCTCCTCAATGGTATACGTGATATTGATGCTTTGGTTTTGCAAGAAAAGCTTTCCCTTTGCCATTTTCCTTAGAATCAAAGTTTGCCTGAATGAGATAAACATAGATACTCGTAATAATTTCTACTCCTATTGTGATTGGCCTCTATGAACACATTCTCCTCATTTGGATGCAATAAAAGCTTTTCCATCAGCCATTTTCCTTAGAATCAAATTTCATTTATGAAATAAGATAAACATGGGAACTCATAATAATTTCCATTCATTTTGTGATTGGCCTCCATAAACATATTCTCCTCATTGGGATACATGACATTATTGCTTTGGTTTTGTGAGAAAAGTTTTTCCTGCTACCATTTTTCTTAGAATTGAAGTTTATCTGTCAAATCAAAGAAACATGGATGCTCATAATAATTTCCATTCATTTAGTGATTGGCTTCCATAAACACGTTCTCCTCATTGGGATGCATGACATTGATGCTTTGGTTTCTTAGGAAAAACTTTTCCTTCCACCATTTTCCTTAGTGTTAAAGTTCATCCGTCAAATGAGACAAACTTGGATACTCAAAATAATTTCCATTCTTTCTGTGATTGGCCTCCATAAACAAGTATTCCTCATTTATATACATGATGTTGATGCTTTGCTTTTGCAAGAAAAGCTTTCCCTTTCACCATTTCCTTGGAATCAAAGTTCATCCATTAAATATGACAAACATGCTTACTTGTAATAATTTCCATTCTTTTTGTGATTGGTCTCCATAAACACATTTTTCTCATTGCGATACATGATATTGATACATTAGTTTTGCAAGAAAAGCTTTGCCTTCCACCGCTCTCCATAGAATTAAACTTTGTTCGTCAAATAAGACAAACATTTATACTTGTAATATTTTCCATTCATTTTGTGATTAGCTTCCATGAACATGTTCACCTCATTGGGATACATGATATCAATGCTTTGGATTTACATGAAAAATTTTCCCTTCACCATTTTCCTGAGAATCAAAATTCACCCGTTAAATGAAACAAACATAGATACCTGTAATAACTTCCATTCCCTTTTGTGACTAGCCTCTATAAGCATATTCTCTTCAATGCAATAAATGATACCGATGCTTTGTTTCTATAAGAAAAGCTTTTCCTTTAACCACTTTCCTTGGAATCCAAGTTCGTTCATCAAATGAGGTAAACATCGATACTCGTAATAATTTTCATTCATTTTGTGATTAGCCTCCATGAACATGTTTAGCTCATTGGGATACATGATATCGATGCTTTGGATTTGCATGAAAAGCTTTTCCTTCACCATTTTCCTTTGAATCAAAGTTCACCCATCAAATAAGACAAACATAGATTCTCATAATAATTTGCATTTCTTTTGTGACTAGCCTCCATAATCATATTCTACTCAATGCAATACATGATACTGATGCTTTGTTTTTGTAAAAAAAGCTTTTATTTCAACCTTTTACCATAGAGTCAAAGTTCATCCGTCAAATGAGACAAACATTGATACTCATAAAAATTTCCATTTTTTTGTGATTGGCCTCCACAAACGCATTCTTCGCATTGGGATACATGATATTGATGCTTTGGTTTTGCAAGAAAAGCTTTTCCTTCCACCATTTTCCTTAAAATCAAAGTTCATCTATCAAATGAGACAAACATAGATACTCATAATAATTTTCATTTATTTTGCAACTGGCCTCCATAAACATGTTCTCCTTATTAGGACATATGATCTTAATGCTTTGGCTTTGCAAGAAAATCTTTCCCTTCACCATTTTCCTTAGAATCAATGTTTGCCCATCGAATGAGACAAACATAGATGTTCATAATAATTTTCACTATTTTTCTGATTGGCCTCCATAAACACATTCTCCTCATTAGGAAACATGATTTGATGCCTTGGTTTTGCAAGAAAAGCTTTTTCTTCAGCCATTTCCCTTAGAAATCAAAGTTCCTCCATCAAGACAAGCTTTGATATTCAACAATTTCCATTATTTTTGTGATTGACCTTCATAAAAATGTTTTTCGCATTGGGATACATGGTAATGACGCTTTGCTTTCCAATGAAAAGCTTTTCCTTCCTCCATTTTCTTTAGAATAATGTTCATCCGTCAAATGAGACAAGCATGGATATTCATAGTAATTTCCATTCTTTTTGTGGCCTCCATAAACTTATTCTATTCATTAGGATACATGATATTGATGCTTTGGTTTCCTAAGAGAAGGTTTTTCTTCCACCATTTTCCTTAGAACAAAGTTCATCCATCAAGTAAGACAAACATGGATACTCGTAATAATTTCCATTTATTTTGCAATTGGCCTCCATAAACATGTTCTCATTAAGGGTATACATGATATTGATGCTTTAGTATTCAAGAAAAGGTTTCCTTTCACCATTTTCCTCAAAATCAAAGTTTGCCAGTCAAATAAGACAAACATAGATACTTATAATAATTTCCATTCTTTCTGTGATTGGCCTCCATAAACTAGTTCTCCTCATTTAGATACATGATATTGATGCTTTGGTTTTGCAAGAAAAGCTTTCTTTTTCACCATTTTCCTTGGAATCAAAGTTCAACCATTAGATATGACAAACGTGCTTACTTGTAATAATTTTTATTCTTTTTGTGATTGGCCTCCATAAACACGTTTTTCTCATTGCGATACAAGGTATTGATGCATTGGTTTCGCAAAAAAAAAGCTTTTTCTTCCATAGTTCTCCATAAATTCAAAGTTTGTTCATCAAATGAGTTAAACATCGATACTCATAATAAGTTCCACTTATTTTGTGATTGGCCTCCATGAACATGTTAACCTCATTGAGATACATGATATTAATGCTTTGGATTTGCATGAAAGGTTTCCTTCACCATTTTTCTTAGAATCAAATTTTGCCTATCCAATGAGACAAACATAGATACTCGTCATAATTTCCATTCTTTTTGTGACTAGGCTCCATAAGTGCATTCTTCTCAATGTAATACATGACACTAATGCTTTGTTTTTGTAAGAAAAGCTTTTCCTTCAACCATTTTCCCTAGAATCGAAGTTCATCTGTCAAATGAAACAAACATTAATACTCGTAACAACTTCCACTCTTTCTATGATTAGCCTTTATAAACACATTCTCTGCATTGGGATACATGATATTGATGCTTTGGCTTCCCAAAAAACATTTTTCCTTATGCCACTTTCCTTAGAACCAAAGTTCATCCATTAAATGAGACAAACATTGATACTCATAATAATTTCCATCTTTTTGTAACTGGCCTCCATAAAAACGTTGCCTTCTTAGGGGTACATGATATTGATGCATTGGTTTCCCTAGAAAATCTTTTCCTTCCACCATTTTCCCTAGAATGAAATTTATACATCAAATTAGACAAACATGGATACTCGTAATAATCTTCATTCTTTTTGTGACAGGCCTCCATAAACTTGTCCTCACTTAGGGAACCTGATTTTGATGCATTTTTTTCTCAAGAGAAGCTTTTCCTTTCACCATTTTTCGTAGAATCAAAGTTCATTCATCAAATGAAACAAACATCGATACCCATAATAATTTCCATTCATTTTGTGATTGACCTCCATAAGCACGTTTTCCTCATTAGGATACATGATTTTGATGCTTTGGTGTTGCAAAAAAAGCTTTCCTGTCACCATTTTCCTTAGAATGAAAGTTTGCTCATCAAATGAGACAAATATAAGTACTCGTAATAAATTTAATTCTTCTTATAACTGGCCTCCATAAACACATTCTCCTCATCAGGATACATGATACTGATGCTTTGGCTTTGCAAGAAAAGTTTATTCCTTCAACTATTTTCCTTTGAATCAAAGTTCATTTATTAAATTAGACAAACGTTGATACTTATAACAATTTCCATTCTCTTTCTGATTGGCCTCCGTAAACATGTTCTTTGTGTTAGGATATATGATATTGATGGTTCCCTAAGAAAAGCTTTTTCCTTCCACCATTTTCCTTAGAATCAAAGTTGTTCATCAAATAAGACAAACATGGATACTTGTAATAATTTCCATTATTTTTGTGACAACCCACCACAAACATGTTCTCCTTACTAGGATGCATGATATGGATACTTTGGTTTCCCAGGAAATGGTTTTCCTTCCACCATTTTTCTTATAATCAAAGTTCGTC
>JBBYHL010461197.1:2691-22783 GCA_038381835.1 Adansonia madagascariensis | reverse complement strand
GTCTATCTATTGGACACATATAGATAGGCATATTAATTTACATTCTTTTGTTATTAGCCACCATAAGCATAGTCTCAATGTTGGGACACATGATATTGATGCTTTGGTTTCTAAAAAAAAGCATTTCCTTTCACCATTTTCCTTAGAATTAAAGTTCATCCACTAGATGATACAAACATGCTTACTTGTAATCTTTCCAATTCATTTTGTGATTGACATCCGTGAATACATTCTCCTCATTGGGAAGCATGATGTTGACACTTTGGTTTTGCAAGAAAAGCTTTTTCCTCCATCATTTTTCATAGAATCTAAGTTCATTCATCAAATGAGACAAACATCCATACTTGTAATAATTTCCATTTATTTATGATTGGCCTCCATAACACGTTCTTCTCATCAGGATGCAAGATATTGATGCTTTCATTTTGCAAGAAAAGCTTTCCCTTTGCCATTTTCCTTAGAATAAAAGCTCGCCTGTCAAATAAGACTAACATAGATAGTCATAATAATTTCCATTCCTTTTGTGGCTGACCTCTATTAACACATTTTCCTCCTTAGGATACATGATACTAATGCTTTGGTTTTGCAAGAAAAGCCTTTTCTTAAACCATTTTCCTTGGAATAAAAATTCATCCTTCAAATGAGAGAAACATTGATACTTATAAGAATTTCATTCTTTTTATGCATGGCCTCCATTAACACGTTATTCGCATTGGGATACATAATATTCATGCTTTGGTTTCCTAAGAAAAGCTTTTCCTTCCACCATTTTCCTTAGAATCAAAGTTCATCTGTTAAATGGGACAAATATAGATACTCATAATAATTCCTATTCTTTTTGTGACTAGCCTCTATAAGCACGTTCTCCTCATTGGGGTACATGATATTGATGTACTAAGGTTCGTTACCCCTTTAAGAATGAGCATCATAATAATTGTTAATGAGCATAACATGCTCATAATATTCTGATGACCAATTTCAAAAATTATGGGACTACATAATATGCCCAAAATTGTATGACTATTATTTTCTCAAAATTCCATTTTGAAAAATGGCTAAAAAATGCCATATTATGTAGGCCTACAATTTTTGAAATTGCTCAATGCCAGGTAAAAATTTAATAAAATTATTTTTGGATTTTTTGATAAGCGCTGAGCAATATTCAAAATTGTGGGACTACATAATATGGCATTTTTGGCCATTTTTCAAAATGGAATTTTGAGAAAATAATAGCATAAAATTTTGGGCATATTATGTAGTCCCACAATTTTTAAAATTGGTTAGCAGAATATTATGATCAAATTATGCTCATTAGCAATTATTATTATGCTTATTATCAAAGGAGTAACGCATTTTAGTTTTGGTTATATTTTACTGGACCCTACCTAAGGTGCACATTCGTCAAAGTTCATCCATTGGATGAGATAAACATACTAACTTGTAATAATTTTCATTCTTTTTGTGATTGGCCTCTATGAATATATTTTTCTCATTAGGATACATGATATTGAGGACTTGGTCTTGCAAGAAAAGCTTTTCCTTCCATTATTTTCCATAAAATCAAAGTTCATCCATCAAATGATAGAAACGTTGATACTCATAATCACTTTCATTTAATTTCTGAATTGCCTCCATAAACACGTTTTCCCCAATGGGATACATGTATTGAAGCTTTGGTTTTGCAAGAAAAGCTTTTCCTTCCACTATTTTCTGTAAAATCATAGTTCCTCAAATGACATAAACATGAAAACTTATAATAATTTCCTTTCTTTTTTTGGTTGACATCAATAAGCACATTCTCCTCATTGGGATACATGATATTGATGTTATGGTTTCCAAGGAAAAGCTTTTCTTTTTACCATTTTCCTTAGAAACAAAGTTCATTCATCAAAGGAGACAAACGTTGATATTCAAAATAATTTCCATTCTTTTATGATTAGCCTCTATAAAGATGTTCTCCTCATTGAGGTATATGATATTGATGCTTTATATTTCCAAGAAAAGCTTTTCCTTCCACTATTTCCCTTAGAATCAAATTTCATCTGCCAAATGAGACAAACATGGATACTTATAATAATTTCTATTCTTTTTGTGATTAGCCTCCATAAATGCATTATCCTTATTTGGATACATGATATTGAGGCTTTGATTCTGCAAGAAAAGCTTTTCCTTCCACTATTTTCCATAGAATCAAAGTTCATCCATCAAATGATACAAACATCGATACTTGTACTAATTTTCATCCAATTTGTAAATTGTCTCCATAAACACGTTCTCCTTAATAGGATACATGATATTGATGTTTTAGTTTTGCAAGGAAAGCTTTTCCCTCCACTATTTTTCGTAGAATCATAGTTTGTCAAAAGACACAAACATGGAAACTCGTAATAATTTCCATTCATTTTCTGATTGACATCTATAAGCATGTTCTACTCATTAGGATAATGATATTGATGCTTTGGTTTCCAAGGCAAAGCTTTTCCTTTTACCATTTTTCCTAGAATCAAAGTTCATTCGTCAAAGAAGATAAATGTTGATACTCAAAATAATTTTTGTTCTTTTTGTGATTGGCCTCCATAAACATATTCTTCTTATTGAGATACATGATATTGATGCTTCGCGTTTACAAGAAAAGCTTTTCCTTCCACCATTTTTCTTAGAATCAAATTTCATCTGTCAAATAAGACAAACATGGATACTTATTATAATTTCCACTCTTTTTATGATTAGCCTCCATAAATGCATTCTCCTCATTTGGATACAAGATATTGAGGTTTCAATTTTGAAAGAAAAGCTTTTCCTTCCACCATTTTCCATAGAATGAAAGTTCATCCATCAAAAGACATAAACATTAATACTTATGATAATTTTCACACAATTTGTGAATTGCCTCCATAAACATGTTCTCCCCAATGGGATACATGATATTGATGCTTTGGTTTTGCAAGAAAAGCTTTTCCTTCCACTATTTTACTTAGAATCAAAGTTTGTTCATCAAATAACACAAACATGGAAACTCGTAATAATTTCCATTCATTTTGTGATTGACATGTGTAAACACGTTCTCCTTATTTGGACACATGATATTGATGCTTTGGTTTTAAGGAAGAGTTTTTCCTTTTACCATTCTCTTTTCAATCAAATTTCTTCCATTAAAAGAGACAAACATTGATACTCGGAATAATTTCCATTCTTTTTGTGACTGGCCTCGACAAACATGTTCTCCTCGTTGAGGTACATGACATTGATGCTTTGCGTTTATAAGAAAAACTTTTCCTTCCAACATTTTCCTTAGAATCAAATTTCATCCGTCAAATGAGACAAACATGGATACCTATAATAATTTTCATTCTTTTTGTTATTAGCCTCTGTAAATGCATTCTCCTCATTTGGATACAAAATATTGAGGCTTTGATTTTGCAAGAAAAACTTTTCCTTTAGACATTTTCCATAGAATCAAAGCTCAACCATCTAATGACACAAACATCAATACTCATAATAATTTTCATTCAGTTTGTGAATTGCCTCCATAAACATGTTTTTCCTAATGGGATACATGATATTGATGCTTTGATCTTGCAAGAAAAGCTTTTCCTTCCACTATTTTCCTTAGAATCAAAGTTTGTTCATCAAATAACACAAACATGGAAACTCATAATAATTTTTATTCATTTTGTGATTGACATCTATAAACACGTTCTCCTTATTTGGATACATGATATTGATGCCTTCGTTTCCAAAGAATAGCTTTTCCTTTAACCATTTTCCTTAGAATCAAAGTTCATCTGTCAAAGGAGACAAACGTTGATACTCAAAATAATTTCCATTCCTTTTGCGACTAGCCTTCGCAAACACGTTCTCCTTATTTAGGTACAAGATATTGATGCTTTGCATTTATAAGAAAAGCTTTTCCTTCCACTATTTTCCTTAGAATCAAAGTTCATCTATCAAATAAGACAAACATGGATAGTCATAGTAATTTACATTCTTATTATTAGCCACCATAAACACGGTCTCAACATTGGGATACACGATACTGATGCTTTGGTTTCCTACTAAGAGCTTTTTCTTTCACCATTTTCCTAAAAATCAAAGCTCATCCATTGGATGAGACAAGCATACTTACTTGTAATAATTTCTATTCTTTTTGTGATTGGCCTCCATTAACACATTTTTCTTATTGGGATACATGATATTGAGGATTTGATTTTGCAAGAAAAGATTTTCCTTCCACCATTTTCCATAGAATTAAAGTTTATCCATAAAATAACAGAAACATCGATACTCATAATAATTTTCATTCAATTTATGAATTGCCTTCACAAACACGTTATCCCCAATGGGATACAAGATATTGAAGCTTTGGTTTTGCAAGAAATGCTCTTCCTTCCACTATTTTCTTTAGAATCATAGTTTATCCATCAAATAACACAAACATGGAAACTTATAATAGTTTCCATTCATTTTGTGATTGACATCTATAAACACGTTTTTCTCATTGGGATACATGATATTGATGCTTTGGTTTCTAAAGAAAAGCTTTTCATTTTACTATTTTCCTTAGAATCAATTTTTGTTCATCAAAAGAGACAAATGGTGATACTTAAAATAATTTCCATTCTTTTTGTGATTGGCCTCCACAAACACATTCTCCTTATTGAGGTGCATGAAATTGATGCTTTGCCTTTACAAGAAAAGCTTTTCCTTCCACAAATTTCCTTAGATTCAAAGTTAATCTTTCAAATGGGACAAACATGGATAGTCATAGTAATTTACATTCTTGTTTTGGCCACCATAAACACGGTCTCAACATTGGGATACAAGATACTAAAGCTTTGGTTTCCCAATGAGAGCTTTTCTTTCCACCATTTTTCGTAAAATCAAAGTTCATCCACTGGATGAGACAAACATACTTAGCTGTAATAATTTCCATTCTTTTTGTGATTCGCCCCCATGAACACATTTTCCTCCTTGGGATACATGATATTGAGGCTTTGGTCTTGCAAGAAAATCTTTTCCTTCCACCATTTTCCATAGAATCAAAATTCATCCATCAAATAACAAAAATGTTCATACTCATAATAATTTTCATTCAATTTCTAAATTGCCTCTACAAACACGTTCTTCCCAATAAGATACATGATATTGATGCTTTGGTTTTGCAAGAAAAGCTTTTCCTTCCACTATTTTTTGTAGAATCATAGTTTGTCAAATGACATAAACATGGAAGCTCGTAATAATTTCCATTCATTTTTTGGTTGTCATCTATAAGCACATTCTCTTCATTGGGATACATGATATTGATACTTTGGTTTCCAATGAAAAGTTTTTCCTTTTACCATTTTCTTTAGAATCAAAGTTCATTCGTCAAAAGGGACAAACATTGATACTCAAAATAATTTTCCATTCTTTTTGTGATTGGCCTGCATAAACATATTCTCATTATTGAGGTACATGATATTGATGTTTTGCGTTTGCAAGAAAAGCTTTTCCCTCCACTGTTTTCGTTAGAATCGAATTTCATCTATCAAATAAGATAAACATGGATACTTATAATAATTTCCATTTTTTTTTGTGATTAGCCTTCATAAATGCATTCTCCTTATTTGGATACATGATATTGAGGCTTTGATTTTGTAACAAAAGCTTTTCCTTCCACTATTTTCCATTGAATCAAAGTTCATCCATCAAATGACACAAACACCAATACTCGTAATAATTTTCATTCAATTTGTGAAATGCCTCTATAAACATGTCCTCCCTAATAGGATACATGATATTGATGCTTTGGTTTTGCAAGAAAAGCTTTTCCCTCTACTATTTTTCATAGAATCATTGTTCGTTAAATGAAACAAACATGGAAACTTGTAATAGTTTTCATTCATTTTTTTATTGACATCTGTAAGCACATTCGCCTTATTTGGATACATGATATTGATGCTTTGGCTTCCAAAAAAAAGCTTATCCTTTTACCATTTTTTTAGAATCAAAGTTCATTCGTCAATGGAGACAAACGTTGATACTCAGAATAATTTCCATTCTTTTTGTGATTGGCCTCTACAAACATGTTCTCCTTATTAAGGTACATGATATTGATGCTTTGGGTTTACAAGAAAAGCTTTTCCATCCACCCTTTTTCTTAGAACCAAAGTTTATCTGTCAAATGGGATAAGCATGGATAGTCATAGTAATTTACATTCTTGTTATTGGCTATCATAAAGATGGTCTCAACATTGGGATACATGATACTGATGCTTTGGTTTCCCAATAAAAGCTTTTCCTTTCATAATTTCCCTTAAAATCAAAGTTCGTCCATTAGATAAGACAAACATACTTACTTATAATAATTTCCATTCTTTTTGTGATTGGCCTCCATAAACACTTTTTGCTCATTAGGATACATGATTTGATGCTTTGGTTTCACAAGAAAAGCTTATTCTTCCACTATTTTCTGTAGAATCAAAGTTCATCCTTTAAATGACATAAACTTGGAAACTTGTAATAATTTCCATTCATTTTGTGATTGACATTTATAGAAACGTTCTCCTTATTGGGATACATGATATCAATGCTTTGGTTTCCAAGGAAAAGCTTTTCCTTTTACCATTTTCCTTGGAATCAAAGTTCGTCTGTCAAAGGAGACAAACGTTGATACTCAAAATAATTTCCATTCTTTTTGTGATTCACATTCATAAACACATTCTTCTCATTGTGCTGCATGATATTGATGCTTTGCCTTTACAAGAAAAGTTTTCCTTCCACCATTTTTGTTCGAATCAAAGTTCATCTTTCAAATGGGATAAACATGGATAGTCATAGTAATTTACATTCTTGTTATTGGCCACCATAACATGGTCTCAACATTAGGATACAAGATACTGATGCTTTGGTTTCCCAATGACAGCTTTTCCTTTCACCATTTTCCTTAAAATAAAAGTTCATCCATTAGATGAGACAAACATACTTACTTGCAATAAATTCCATTCTTCTTGTGATTGGCCTGCATGAACACATTTTCCTCATCGGGATATATGAAACTGAGGCTTTGGTTTTGCAAGAAAAGTTTTTCCTTCCACTATTCCATAGAATCAAAGTTCATCTATCAAATGAGAGAAACATTGATACTCGTAATAATTTTCATTTAATTTGTGAATTGCCTCCACAAACACATTATCCCCAATAGGATACATCATATTGATGCTTTAGTTTTGCAAGAAAAGCTTTTCGTTCCATTATTTTCCTTAAAATCAAAGTTCATCTATCAAGTGACATAAATAGGGAAACTTGTAATAATTTCCATTCATTTTGTGATTGACATCTATAAACACGTTTTCCTTATTGGGATACATGATATTGATGCTTTGGTTTTCAAGGAAAAGCTTTTCCTTTTACCATTTTCCTTAGAGTCAAAGTTCATTCATCAAAGGAGACAAATGTTGATACTCAAAATAGTTTCCATTCTTTTTGCGATTGGCCTCCATAAACACCTTCGCCTCATTAAGGCGCATGATATTGATGCTTTGCCTTTACAAGAAAAGCTTTTCCTTCCACCATTTTCCTTAGAATCAAAGTTTATCTTTCGAATGGGACAAACATGGATAGTGGTCACAATTTACATTCTTGTTATTGGCCACCATAAACGCGGTCGCAACATTGGGATACAAGATATTGAAGCTTTAGTTTCCTAATAAGAGCTTTTCCCTTCACCATTTTCCTTAAAATCAAAGTTCGTCCATTGGATGAGACAAACATACTTACTTGTAATAATTTCCACTCTTCTTATGATTAACCTACGTGAACACGTTTTCTTCATTGCGATATATAAAACTGAGGCTTTGGTTTTGCAAGAAAAGCTTTTCCTTCCACCATTTTCCATAGAATCAATGTTCGTCCACCAAATGACAGAAACATCGATACTCATAATAATTTTCATTCAATTTGCGAATTACCTCCACAAACGCATTATCCCTAATGGGATGCATGATATTGATGCTTTGGTTTTGCAAGAAAAGATTTTCATTCCAATATTTTCCTTAGAATCAAAGTTCATCCATTAAATGACACAAACATGGAAACTCATAATAATGTCCATCCATGTTGTGGTTAACATCTATAAACACATTCTCCTTACTGGGATACCTGATATCGATGCTTTGGTTTCCAAGGAAAAGCTTTTCCTTTTACCATTTTCCTTAGAATCAAAGTTCATTTGTCAAAGGAGACAAACATTGATACTTAAAATAATTTCCATATTTTTGTGACTAGCCTTCACAGATATATTCTCCTCATTAAGGTTCATGATATTGATGCTTTGCCTTTACAAGAAAAGCTTTTCCTTCGACCATTATCCTTAGAATCAAAGTTTATCTGCTAAATAGGATAAAGATGGATAGTCGTGGTAATTTACATTCTTGTTATTGGCCAACATAAACATGGTTCAACATTAGGGTACACAATATTGATGCTTTGGTTTCCCAATAAGAACTTTTCCTTCATAATTTTCCTTAAAATCAAAGTTCATCCATTAGATGAAACAAACATACTTACTTGTAATATTTTCCATTCTTTTTGTGACTGGCCTCTGTAAACACTTTTTCCTTGTTGGGATACATGATATTGATGCTTTGGTTTTACAGGAAAAACTTATCCTTCCCTTATTTTCCTTATAATCAAAGTTCATTCGTTAAATGACACAAACATGGAAACTCGTAATAATTTCCATTCATTTTATGATTGACATCTATAAACATATTCTCCTTATATGGATAAATGATATTGACGCTTTGGTTTCAAGGAATAGCTTTTCCTTTTACCCTTTTTTTTTAGAATCGAAGTTTTTTCATCAAAGAAGGCAAACATTGATCCTCAGAATAATTTCCATTCTTTTTGTTGGCCTTCATAAACATGTTCTCCTCAATGAGGTACATGATATTAATGCTTTGTGCTTACAAGAAAAGCTTTTCCTTCCACCATTTTCCTTAGAATCAAAGTTCATTTGGCAAATGGGACAAACTTAGATAATCATTGTAATTTACATTCTTGTTATTGGCCACCATAAACACGGTGTCAAAATTGGGATACACAATATTGATGCCTCGGTTTCCCAATAAATGCTTTTTCTTTCACCATTTTCCTTAAAATCAAAGTTCATCCATCGGATGAGTCAAACATAATTACTTGTAATAATTTCCATTCTTTTTGTGATTGGCCTTCATGAACACATTTTCCTTATTGGGATACATGATATTGATGCTTTGGTTTTACAAGAAAAGCTTATTCTTCCACTATTTTCCTTAGAATCAAAGTTCATCCTTCAAATGACACAAACATGGAAACTCATAATAATTTAAATTCATTTTGTGATTGCCATCTATAAGCATGTTCTCCCTATTGGGATACATGATATCAATGCTTTGGTTTCCAAGGAAAAGCTTTTCCTTTTACCATTTTCCTTATAATCAAAGTTCGTTCATCAAAGGACACAAACATTGATACTCAAAATAATTTCTATTCTTTTTGTGATTGGCTTCCATAAACACGTTCTCCTTATTGAGGTACATGATATTGATGCTTTACGTTAACAAGAAAAGCTTTTCCTTCCACCATTTTCCTTAGAATCAAAGTTCATCTATCAAATAGGATAAACATTGATAGTCATAGTAATTTAGATTTATGTTATTGGCCACTATAAACACGGTCTTAACATTGGGATGCATGATACTGATGCTTTGTTTTCCCAATAAGAGCTTTTTTTTCACCATTTTCCTTAAAATTAAAGTTCATCCATTGGATGAGACAAACATACTTGTAATAATTTCATTCTTTTTGTGATTGGCCTCCATGAACACGTTTTCCTCATTGGGATACATGGTATTGATGCTTTTGTTTTTCAAGAAAAGTTTTTTCTTCCACTATTTTCCTTAGAATCATAGTTCGTCCATCAAATGACACAAACATGGAAACTCGTAATAATTTTCATTAATTTTTGTTTGACATCTATAAACATGTTCTCCTCATTGGGATACATGATATCGATGCTTTGGTTGCTAAGAAAATGCTTTTCTATTTACCATTTTCCTTAGAATGAAAGTTCATTTGTCAAATGAGACAAATGTTGATAGTTAAAATAATTTCCATTCTTGTTTTGATTGGTCTCCATAAACAAGTTCTCGTCATTAAGGTACATGATATTGATGCTTTGCCTTTACAAGAGAAGCTTTTTCTTCCACCATTTTGCTTACAATCAAAGCTCATCTTTCGAATGGGACAAACATGGATAGTTGTAGTAATTTACATTCATGTTATTGGCCACCATAAACATGGTCTCAACATTGGGATACAAGACACTAAGGCTTTGGTTTCCCAATAAGAGCTTTTTTTTTCACCATTTTCCTTAAAATCAAAGTTTGTGCATTGGATGAGACAAACATACTTATAATAATTTCCATTCTTTTTATGATTGCCCTGCGTGAACACATTTTCCTCATTGGGATATATGAAATTGAGGCTTTGGTTTTGCAAGAAAAGCTTTTCCATCCACCATTTTCCATAGAATCAAAGTTCATCCATCAAATGACAGAAACATTAATACTCGTAATAATTTTCATTCAATTTATGAACTGCCTCCATAAACACATCCTCCCCAATGGGATACATGATATTCATGCTTTAGTCTTGCAAGAAAAGCTTTCCCTTCCACTACTTTCCTTTGAATCATAGTTCATCTACCAAATGACATAAGCATTGAAACTTGTAATAATTTCCATTCCTTTTGTGATTGACATCTATAAACATATTCTCCTCATTGGGGTGCATAATATTGAAGCTTTGGTTTCCAAGGAAAAGCTTTTCCCATTACCATTTTCCTTAGAATCAAAGTTTATTCGTCAAAGGAGGCCAACGTTGATACTCAAAACAGTTTCCATTCTTTTTGTGTTTGGCCTCCACAAACACTTTACATGATATTGATGCTTTACGTTTTCAAGAAAAGCTTTTCCTTCGACCATTTTCCTTAGAATCAAAGGTTTGTTCATCAAAGGAGGCAAACATTGATATTCAAAATAATTTCCACTCTTTTTGTGATTGGTCTCCACAAACACATTTTCCTCATTAAGGTACATGATATTGAAACTTTGCATTTGCAAGAAATGCTTTTCCTTCCACCATTTTCCTTTGAATCAAAATTTGTTCATCAAATGAGACAAACATGGATACTTAAATAATTTTTATTTTTTTGGTGATTAGCCTCCATAAATGCATTCTTTTCAGTTGGATAGATGAAATTACAGCTTTGGTTTTGCAAGAAAAGCTTTTCCTTCCACCATTTTTCATAGAATCAAAATTCATCCATAAAATGGCACAAACATTGATACTTATAATAATTTTCATTCAATTTGTGAATTGCCTCCATAAACATATCTTCCCTAATGGGATACATGGTATTGATGCTTTGGTTTTGCAATAAAAGCTTATCCTTCCACTATTTTCCTTAGAATCAATGTTCGTTTGTCAAATGACACAAACATGAAAACTTGTAATAATTTCCATTCATTTTGTGATTGACATCTATAAACATGTTCTCCTTTTTTGGATATGATATTGATGCTTTGGTTTCCAAGGAATAGCTTTTCCTTTTACCATTTTCCCTGAAATCAAAGCTCGTCCATCAAAGGAGACAAACATTGATACTCAAAATAATTTCCATTATTTTTGTGATTGGCCTCCACAAACACGTTCTCCTCACCGAGGTTCATGATATTGGTGCTTTGCATCTACAAGAAAAGCTTTTCCTTCCACCATTTTCCTTGGAATCAAAGTTCATTTTTTGAATGGAACAAACATTGATAGTCATAGTAATTTACATTCTTGTTATTGGCCACCATAAACATGGTCTCAACATTAGGATACAAGATACTAATGCTTTGGTTTTCGAATTAGAGCTTTTCCTTTCACCATTTTCCATAAATCAAAGTTCATCCATTGGATGAGGCAAACATACTTACTTGTAACATTTTCCATTCTTTTTGTGATTGGCTTGCATGAACATGTTTTCTTCATTAGGATATATGAAATTAAGATATTGGTTTAGCAAGAAAAGCTTTTCCTTCCACCATTTTATATAAAATCAAAGTTCATCCACCAAATGACAGTAACATCGATACTCATAATAATTTTCATTCAATTTGTGAACTACCTCCGTAAACACATTCTCCCCAATAGGATACATGATATTAATGCTTTGGTCTTGCAAGAAAAGCTTTTCCTTTCACTATTTTCCTTAGAATCATAGTTCATCCGTCAAATGACACAATCATGGAAACTTATAATAATTTCCATTCATTTTGTGATTGACATCTATAAACACATTCTCCTCATTAGGATACATGTTATTGATGCTTTGGTTTCCAAGGAAAAGCTTTTCCTTTTGCCATTTTTCTTAGAATCAAAGTTCGTACGTTAAAGGAGACAATTTTGATCCTCGAAACAATTTCTATTCTTTTTGTGATTGGCCTCCAAACACATTACATGATATTGATGCTTTACATTTTCAAGAAAAGCTTTTCCTTCGACCATTTTCCTTAGAATCAAAGGTCATTTGTTAAAAGAGACAAACGTTGATACTCAAAATAATTTCCACTCTTTTTATGATTGGCCTCCACAAACACGTTTTCCTTATTGATGTACATGATATTGGTGCTTTGCGTTTGCAAGAAATGGTTTTCCTTCCACCACTTTCCTTAGAACAAATTTCATCTATCAAATTAGGCAAACATGGATACCTATAATAATTTCAATTCTTTTTGTGATTAGCCTCCTTAAATGCATTCTCTTTAGTAGGATAGGTTATATTATAGCTTTGGTTTTGCAAGAAAAGCTTTTCCTTCCACCATTTTCCATAGAATCAAAGTTTATCCATCAAATGGCCCAAACATTGATACTCGAAATAACTTTCATTCAATTTGTTAATTGCCTCCATAAACACTTCTTCCCCAATGGGATACATGTTATTGATGCTTTGGCTTTGCAAGAAAAGCTTATCCTTCCACTATTTTCCTTAAAATCAATGTTCATTTGTCGAATGACACAAATATGGAAACTTCTAATAATTTCCATGCATTTTGTGATTGACATCTATAAACACATTCTCCTTATTTGGATATGATATTGATGCTTCAGTTTCCAAGGAATAGCTTTTCCTTTTACCATTTTCCTTAGAACCAAAGTTTGTCAGTCAAAGGAGACAAACATTGATGCTTTGAATAATTTGCATTCTTTTCTGATTGGCCTCCACAAACACGTTCTACTCATTGACATACATGATATTAATGCTTTGCGTTTACAAGAAAAGCTTTTCCCTCCAACATTTTCCTTAGAGTCAAAGTTCATCTGTCGAATGGGATAAACATTGATAGTTGTACTAATTTACATTCTTGTTATTGGCCATCATTAACATGGTCTCAGCATTGGGATACATGACATTAATCCCTTGGTTTCCGAATAAGAGCTTTTCCTTTCACCTTTTTCTTTAAAATCAAAGTTCATTCATTGGATGAGACAAACATACTTAATTGTAATAATTTCCATTCTTTTGGTGATTGGCCTCCATGAATACATTTTCCTTATTGGGTTTGGGATACATGATATTGAAGCTTTTGTTTTGCAAAAAAAGCCTTTCCTTCCACAATTTTCCTTAGAATCATAGTTCATCCATCAAATGACACAATTATGGAAACTCATAATAATTTCCATTCATTTTGGGATTTACATCTAAAAGCACGTTCTCCTCATTAGGATACATGATATCGATGCTTTGGTTTTCAAGGAAAAGCTTTTTTGTTTATCATTTTTCTTAAAATCAAAGCTCATTCATCAAAAGAGACAAATGTTAATACTCAAAATGATTTCCATCCTTTTTGTGATTGGCCTCCGTAAACACATTCTCTTTGTTAAGGTGCATGATATTGATGCTTTGCCATTACAAGAAAAGCTTTTCCTTTCATGATTTTCCTTAGAATCAAAGTTCATCTTTTAAATGGGACAAACATGGATAGTCGTAGTAATTTACACTCTTATTATTGGCCACCATAAACATGGTCTCAAAATTCGGATATAAGATACTGATGTTTTGGTTTCCCAATAAGACCTTTTCCTTTCACCATTTTCCTTAAAATCAAAGTTCATCCATTGGATAAGACAAACATACTTACTGGTAATATTTTTCATTCTTCTAGTGATTGGGTTGCATGAACACATTTTCCTTATTGGGATACATAAAAAGAGAGGCTTTGGTTTTGAAACAAAACCTTTTCCTTCCACCATTTTCCATTGAACCAAAGTTCATCCATCAAATGACAGAATCATCGATACTCGTAATAATTTTCATTCAATTTGCGAACTGCCTCCATAAACATATTCTCCCCAATGGGATACAAGATATTGATGCTTTGGTTTTGCAAGAAAAGCTTTTCCTTTCACTATTTTCCTTAGAATCATAGTTCGTCCATTAAATGACACAAACGTGAAAACTCGTAATAATTTCCATTCATTTTATGATTGACATTTATAAACACATTGTCCATATTACGATGCATGATATTAAAGCTTTGCTTTCCAAGGAAAAGCTTTTCCTTGTACCATTTTCCTTAAAATCAAAGTTTGTTTGTCAAAGGAGACAAACGTTGATACTCAAAATAATTTGCATTCTTTTTGTGATTGGCCTCCACAAACATGTTCTCCTTATTGAAGTACCTGATATTGATGCTTTGTATTTATAAGAAATGCTTTTCCTTTCACCATTTTCCTTAGAATCAAATTTCATCCGTCAACTGAGACAAACATGGATACTTATAATAATTTCCATTCTTTTTGTGATTAGCCTCCATAAATGCATTCTTCTTATTTGGATAGATGATATTGAGGCTTTGGTTTTGCAAGAAAAGCTTTTCACCGTATTCCATAGAATCAACCCCCATCCATCAAATGATAGAACTGTCGATACTAGTAATAATTTATTCAATTTGTGAATTACCTCCATAGACACGTTCTCCCTAATACGATACATGATATTGACACTTTGGTTTTGCAAGAAAAGCTTTTCCTTCCCTTATTTTCCTTCGAATCATTGTTCTTCGTCAAATGACATAAACATGGAAACTCGTAATAATTTTTGTTCATTTTGTGATTGACATCTATAAACACGTTCTCCTTATCGGGATACATTATATTGATGCTTCGGTTTCCAAGGAAAAGCTTTTCCTTTTACCATATTCCTTAGAATCAAAGTTCGTTCATCAAAGGAGACAAAGATTGATATTCAAAATAATTTCCATTCTTTTCGTGAATGGCCTCCACAAACACATTTTCCTCATTGAGGTGCACGATATTAATGTTTTGCCCTTACAAGAAAAGCTTTTTCTTCCACCATTTTCCTTAGAATCAAAGTTCATCTGTCGAATGGGATAAACATGGGTAGTCATAGTAATTTATGTTCAATTTATGAATTGCCTCCGAAAACATGTTCTCCCCAATGGGATACATTATACTGATGCTTTGGTTTTGCAAGAAAAGCTTTTCCTTCCATTATTTTCCTTTAAATCATAGTTCATAGTCAAATGACACAAACATGCAAACTCATAATAATTTCCATTCATTTTGTGATTGACATCTATAAACATGTTCTCCTCATTGAGATACACGATATTGATGCTTCAGTTTCCAAGGAAAAGCTTTTCCATTTACCATTTCCCCTTGAATCAAAGTTCGTTCATCAAAGGAGACAAATGTTGATACTCAAACAATTTCCATTCTTTTTGTCATTGGCCTCCACAAACACGATCTCATTATTGAGGTACATGATATTGATGCTTTGCGTTTTCAAGAAAACCTTTTCCTTCAACCATTTTTCTTAAAATCAAACTTCATTTTTCAAAGGAGACAAATGTTGATACTCAAAATAATTTTCACTCTTTTGGGGATTGGCCTCCACAAACACGTTCTCCTCATGAGGCACATGATATTGATGCTTTGTGTTTACAAGAAATACTTTTCCTTCCACCATTTTCCTTAGAATCAAATTTCGTATGTCAAATTAGATAAACATGGATACTTATAATAATTTCCACTCTTTTTGTGATTAGCCTCCATAAATGCATTCTCCTCAATTAGATAGATGATATTGAGGCTTTGGTTTTGCAAGAAAAGGTTTTCCTTCCATCATTTTCCATAGAATTAAAGTTCATCCATCAAATGACAACAACATCGATACTCGTAATAATTTCATTCAAATTGTGAATTGCCTCTATAAACATGTTCTCCCCAACGGGAGACATGATATTAATGCTTTGGTTCTGCAAGAAAAGCTTTTCCTTCTTTTTCCTTCAAATGATTATTCTCCGTCAAATGACACAAACATGGAAACTCATAAAAATTTCCATTCATTTTGTGATTGACATCTATAAACACGTTCTCATCATTTGCATACATGATATTGATGCTTCGATTTCCAAGGAAAAGCTTTTGCTTTTACCAGTTTCCTTAGAATCAAAGTTTGTTTGTCAAAGGAGACAAACATTGACACTCAAAATAATTTCTTTTCTTTTTGTGATTAGCCTCCACAATCACGTTCTCCTCATTGAGGTGCATGATATTGATGTTTTATCTTTATAAGAAAAGCTTATCCTTCCACCATTTTCCTTAGAATCAAAGTTCATCTGTCGAATGGGACAAACATGGATAGTCATAGTAATTTACATTCATGTTATCAGCCACCATAAACATGATCTTAACAGTAGGATACACGATACTGATGCTTTGGTTTCCCAGTAAGAGCTTTTCCTTTCAACATTTTCCTTAAACTCAAAGTTTGTCCATTGAATGAGACAAACATACTTGTAATAATTTCCTTTTTTTTTTGTGATTGGCCTCCACGAACATGTTTTCTCATTAGGATATATGATATTGAGGCTTTGTTTTGCAAGAAAAGCTTTTCCTTCCACCATTATTCGTAGAATCAAAGTTCATCCATCAAATGGCAGAAACATCGATACTTGTAATAATTTTCATTCAATTTGTGAACTACCTCAACAAACACATTTTACCCATGGCATATATGATATTAATGCTTTGGTTTTGCAAGAAAAGCTTGTCCTTCCACTATTTTTCGTAAAATCATAGTTCATCCATCAAATGACATAAAAATGGAAACTCGTAATAATTTCGATTCATTTTTTGATTGACATCTATAAACACATTCTCCTCATTTGGATACATGATATTGAAGCTTTGGTTTCCAAGGAAAAGCTTGTCCTTTTACCATTTTCCTTAGAATCAAATTTTGTTCGTCAAAGGAAACTAACGTTGATACCTAAAATAATTTTCATTCTTTTTGTGATTCGCTTCCATAAATACATTCTCCTCATCGAGGTACATGATATTGATGCTTTGCGTTTTCAAGAAAATCTTCTCCTTCCACCATTTTCCTTAGAATAAAGTTCATTCGTCAAAGGAAACAAACATTGATACTCAAAATAATTTCCACTCCTTTTGTGATTGGCCTCCACAAACATGTTCTCCTCATCGAGGTACATGATATTGATGCTTTGTGTTTACAAGAAATGCTTTTCCTTCCACCATTTTCCTTAGAATCAAATTTCGACCATCAAATGAGACAAACATTGATACTTTTAATAATTTCCATTTTTCTTGTGATTAGCCTCCATAAATGCATTATCCTTATTTTGATAGATGATATTGAGGCTTTGGTTTTGCAAGAAAAGCTTTTCCTTTTACCATTTTCCATAGAATCAAAGTTCATCCATCTAATGACAAAAACATTGATACTCGTAATAACTTTTATTCAAATTTGTGAATTGCCTCTATAAACACATTCTCCCCAATGGGATACATGATATTGATCCCTTGGTTTTGCAAGAAAATCATTTCCTTCCATTATTTTCCTTCGAATCATAGTTCTTTGTCAAATAATGCAAACATGGAATCTCATAAAAATTTCCATTCATTTTGTGATTGACATCTATAAACACATTCTCCTCATTGGGATCGATGATATTGATGCTTCAGTTTCCAAGGAAAAGTTTTCCTTTTACCATTTTCCTTAGAATCAAAGTTTGTTCGACAAAGGAGACAAACATTGATACTTAAAACAATTTCCATTCTTTTTTTGATTGGCCTCCGCAAACATGTTTTCCTCATTAACGTGCATGATATTGATGTTTTACCTTCACAAGAAAAGCTTTTCCTTCCGCCATTTTCGTTAGAATCAAAGTTCATTTGTCAAATGGGACAAACATGGATAGTCGTAGTAATTTACATTATTGTTATTGGCCACCATAAACATGGTCTTAACACTGGGATACACGATATTGATGCTTTGGGTTCCCAATAAGAGCTTTTCCTTTCACCATCTTCCTTGATCTCAAAGTTAATCCATTGGATGAGACAAACATACTTTCTTGTAATAATTTTCATTCTTTTTCTAATTGGCCTCCATGAACATGTTTTCCTCATTAAGATTCATGATATTGAGGCTTTGGTTTTGCAAGAAAAGCTTTTCCTTCTACCATTTTCCATAAAATCAAAATTTATTCATTAAATGACACAAACATCGATGCTCATAATAATTTTCATTTAATTTGTGAATTGCCTCTATAAACATGTTCTCCCCAATGGGATAGATGATATTGGTGCTTTGGTTTTGCAAGAAAAGCTTTTCCTGCCACTATTTTCCTTAGAATCATAGTTCATCCATCAAATAACACAAACATGGAAACTCAAAATAATTTTCATTCCATTTCTGATTAACATCTATAAACACATTCCCCTCATTAGGATACATGATATTGATGCTTTGGTTTCCAAGGAAAAGCTTTTCCTTTTACTATTTTCCTTAGAATCAAATTTCATTCGTCAAAAGAGACTAACGTTGATACTGAAAATAATTTCCATTCTTTTTATGATTGGCTTCCACAAGCACATTCTCTTCATTGAGGTACATGATATTGATGCTTTGCATTTTTAAGAAAATCTTCTTCTTCCACCATTTTCCTTAGAATCAAAATTCATTCGTCAAAGGAAACAAATGTTGATACTCAAAATAATTTACACTCTTTTCATGATTGTCCTCCACAAACACGTTCTCCTCATCGAGGTACATGATATTGACGCTTTGTGTTTACAAGAAATGCTTTTCCTTCCACCATTTTTCTCAGAATCAAATTTCGATTGTCAAATAAGACAAACATGGATACTTATAATAATTTCCACTCTTCTTGTGATTAGCCTCCATAAATGCATTATCCTTATTTGGATAGATGATATTGAGGCTTTGGTTTTGCAAGAAAAGCTTTTTCTTCTGCCATTTTCCATAGAATCACAGTTCATCTATCAAATGATAAAAACATTGATACTTGTAATAATTTTCATTCAAATTTGTGAATTGCCTCCACCAACACGTTCTCTCTAATGGGATACATGATATTGATGCTTTTGTTTTGCAAGAAAATCATTTCTTTCAATTATTTTCCTTTGAATCATAGTTCTCTGCCAAATAACACAAACATGGAATCTTATAATAATTTTCATTCATTTTTTGAATGACATCTATAAACACATTCTCCTCATTGGGATAGATGATATTGATGCTTCAATTTTCAAGAAAAAGTTTTCCTTTAACCATTTTTCTTAGAATCAAAGTTCATTCGTCAAAAGAGACAAACATTGATACTCAAAACAATTTTCATAATTTTGGTGATTGGCCTCCATAAACACGTTTTCCTTATTGAGGTGCATGATATTGATGTTTTACCTTTTTCCTTTCACTATTTTCCTTAGAATCAAAGTTCATCTGTCGAACGGGACAAATATGGATAGTCATAGTAATTTACATTATTATTATTGGCCACCATAAACATGATCTCAACACTGGGATACACGATACTGATGCTTTAGTTTCCCAATAAGAGCCTTTCCTTTCACCATCTTCCTTAATCTGAAAGTTTATCCATTGGATGAGACAAACATACTTTCTTATAATAATTTCCATTCTTTTTGTGATTGGCCTCCATGAACACGTTTT
>JBBYHL010461186.1:2485-14735 GCA_038381835.1 Adansonia madagascariensis | reverse complement strand
AGGAACTCTGAAGCTTGAACGCAAGTTTATAGGAAGAGACGCATAAAAGGAGAACCACAGGAACCCAAAGCTTAATTCATGTAGTCACTTTCAAGATGCGATATCTAGCAGGTTTGGGTTCAAATCTCAATATTTATAACTACTTCTTCCTATCCTCAATCCGCAACCTCCTTTGTTAAAAACAAAACTATAGGACAAAGAATTGGTGCTATGAAACTTGGGAAAGCAGGAACCACAGTGAGAGAGAGAGGGATTCAAATTGCAAAAGTGACCTGTCAGGTGTTAGAAAAGATAGCAGAGGGCGTTGAAACTAATTTAACCAGTTTTTTTATTGGGAGACCACTTGGCTTCTTGAGAAGTAGGATTATGTATATGTAGACTTGTATGGCTGCAATTTTCCAAATTTTAATGAGGTCCTAAATTGCCTTGGGCTTGATTGACAATTCATCACCTTTTTTCTCGCTAGATGAACTTGTATTTTTCATTGTACAACTAATTTCGTGACATGAGGAATCATCTTCAATACTCTTTCAACAATATGCATCTATCATATTATATATTTTTTATTAATTGTATAAATCAAATTTTAAAAGTTTCGGGTTTTTGAAAGGTCACCCGTAACTATATTCGAAAATGAATAAGATACGGGCGTCAAACACTGAATACATCAAAAAATAAAAGTTAGAGTAACATATACCTGACAACATTTGTCTAACCAATTACCTTTTATTCGTTAGTTCAAGTTTTATTCTTGTTCTCTTTGAAAATGAAGGTACATGCTTCGGAAAAGTGGCATATAATGTTTTAAAATCCCATACTTTTGCCATGTAGTGTTGTAGCATTGCAATTGAAATTATAATTTTATAAACTATAATAATGCAATCCATCTGTGTCATATTGAATGAAACACAGGACTTTAAGAAACAAGATCTTGTATTTCTTTGTTTATTGTAGCAATTAGGAAAGACTTAGTCTAATCCTGAATTTTAATTGTCTGAAATAAGGACAATCCAGAGTTCAAATATGGGCATAGATTGTTCTATGTTACGTCGACTCATGGATAAGTATCGATATGAGTATTTATCTAATTTTTTTATATATGTGAAAAATTATATTTCATATCTATGTTCGAATATATATAATATGTTTAGGACTCAGAAACTTTAAATAAAATGAAGTATTTGGTTAATACAAACAACAAGATCAAAAGGGGCCACAAGTTGGAAAACTGTGGCATCAAGTTTCTCATTGCCCATTGGGTTTAATGGAAAGCTGAAAGTTTCAATTGTGTTATAATTTAATGAAGGGACCTGCCAAGAATGTTGCCCATGTCCAACTGATATATATATATAATGCAACAAGTTGGTTGGTTAGAATTAGAGGCTGATGTTGGAGTTGATCCCATCCTCTCTTCTCTCACTTTCATCTCATAGAAACATAATCCATTCTAGATTATGGAAAATCCTACCAGTACAATAAAATAATTAGATAATAAAATTCGAGTTTTAACTTAATTTTCGCATGTAATTATTTTTAAAAAATAGCATTTTAATAAATTTAATATTTAAATTTTAACTTTTATAATTTTTTTCTTTATTTCTAACCTACAACTTCTTTTGAAAAGAAAATAGGTCATAACAACAAAACGACTGTGCTTGTGACTTGAGATCTAACGGTGAAAACCACTCTTAAAACCAAAAAAAAAAAAAAAAAAAAAAAAAAACAACCTCACCGAGAGGGGAGCAAATAGAAGTTAGAATTCTGAAGTCACAACTCATGTGCAAGACATGGTGAAGAGGGAATATGCGGCTTACCATAAATTGCAAAAGAACAGAGGAAAGATGTATTCACGAATTAGATCTTAGTAAAAAAAATTTAACTTTTAAGTGTAAATCTAAATTTGATCCGATCAAGCCTGTAGGCTCGAATATACTATTTTATTTTATTAAAAATATAAAAAATTATTTTTATATTAATATATATATTTTATAATTAAATTTAAATAAAAATATATTATTTTAATTTAAAAATATTAATTTAAATTAATTTAAAATAACATAATAAAAATCTAAATTTAAATTCGATCGAGTCGAGAACACGTCTAGTCACATCCGATCTTAAAAGATCAACGTTTAAATCAAAATTATCCGCTTGTTATATGAATGAAGGGACCAATAATAAATTTGAAAGCTAGAGGCTGCAATACAAATAGTTGTTATGTACGACTTTATCTTGATTCTTCCTTTTTTTTTTTTTTTTTTTTAATTAACTTGATTTATAATTTTTTCATATTCGATATATATTTAAATATTAATTTAAATATAAAAATTTATTTAATGTATATTTGTATTTAATATTGATTCAAAACAGCTAATCATTTATGGTTTAAAACTACGTATCTAAAAGAACATCCACTGATTAATGATGATTGAGCCTTAGAAATGAGAATCATTGACTCCGCACTGCTTGAACCAGTTAAAATGGGGAAAAACTCAGAACATGAGTTCAAACCCCCCACCATTGTTTCTTATCTCATTCTAACGTCAGCATAAATTCAAAAAAATAATATCTGATAACTCTATATATAATACGATTATATAATATAAAAAAATTAAAATATAATATAATCTAAAAAATAATACGAATATGATACGAATATAAAATTATATTAAAATTTATATAATATGAATTATTATATATTAAAATTTATATAAATATATAAATTTTAAGTATAATTATAGTACATACAAATAGAAAAATATGAAATAAATGTGAAGCAAAAGGATTAACCCTACTAGTTGCTGTCCCTGAAAATGACGCATAACTAATAGAAATTATTAGTGAAAGAGTTGAGCAAAAGCGGAGACAACAAACCATGTGAAACAATAGTCAAGTAATCATTTTATTATTAAGCAGACCCAACAACTTTTTAGACAATATAAATACGATAAAAAAATAATTAAAATATGAATATAATATAAATATATTAATTTATTAAAATTTATATAATATAAATTCATGTTAAATTTTAAGGACTTTAGAGTCATATAACTTTTGCTATTAAGCAAAATGTTACTAGTCCAAATTATATTCCAATCATTTATCTTGGTTGAGGTACTTTTTATCTTGACAAATTCAATATGTGGTATAAAGCAAAATTCTAATCTACAAAATTCAATTCAATTACCTATGTATTTGCTGCATCTATGCACTTTTATAGGTTACCACTATAAAATAGTAATTTCGATAATGATTATCAATTTTAAACGCAAAATTTTTTAATTAAAAAGTATTAAAAATTAATCTATTGCAAGTCTTAGTTGATTGTTGCCTTAATTAATCAAAAATTTTTGTGTAACTTGACCAATTAAAGATTGCAATATCAAAATTGAATCCTCAATTGATGGGGCAATTGGCAACCAATTACTTGTCACGTGTCTGGCAACAAATTGTTTTATTATTCTTTTTTTTTTTTTTTACAAAGAACGAGAGAAAAAAAAAAGAAAAGCAAAGATTAGTATATTTATATCACATTTATGTGTTTCTCGTATTATAATTATATTCGATATATTATATTTATATCATTTGATATTTTAATAACTTATTTTATATAAATTTTATACGTTCGAGTATTTTTGTAGTGTTCATATTTATGTTGTGTCACGTTTTAGTTATTTTCACTATCGTATTTGTGTCATATCGAAACTTGCTAACTTTAAACTATATAATATGGATACTTAAATTTATTAAAAATTTAAATAATACGAATTATTAAAGAGTCAAAATTTATTTAAAAATATAGTATTTTAAATATGGATATGACCAAAAAAAAAACACACACACACGCAAACACAAACATAAAACGAATATATCAATGACTAGATCTACTTTTAGATGTTCGCTATGTCAGATTTTCTTACAATATGTGTTGAGTCATATATTTTGCTACTAAGTATTTTGTCATGTTAGATTTTTCTTGCTATATGTTACACCACGGTAAATTCTTATACCGTGACTAAATTTAATTTTAAAATATTTTAAAAAGTATTAAAAAATTTTTATAAAAATAATTTTTTAATGTTTTAAATCATAGCATACTTAAATGAATTTTTATAATCTATTCAAGCAAAATCCTAGATAAAATTTCCAAAATATTAACCGAATATAAGTTGAACTACAATAGAGAAAAACACATCATGAGGCGTTAGTTTGGGCTTAAGATCTATAACTTCTTCTTGGTACCCATACTCTTTATCGGCCATTAGGATTTCGGTAAAGAATGGGTTTCGTTGGGCTATTTGTAGGCCTGAGAAAAAAAATTCAAGTAAAATGAAAATCGATTTAAATCGTAATTTCATTTTGATTTTTATGAAAGTTAATTCGATTTTAATTTAGATATTAATTAAATATATTTAATTTATTTTTTGATTCATAAGTTAAAAAATTATAATTATTGAAACAAAAATATATATATATATTTAATTTTTAATTTGTTATAATATAAAAAGAAATATTTTATTTTTAAATTAGTGAAAAAAATTAAAAACAGTATAAAAATATTTTTGCAAAAATTTAAAAAATTGAGAATCGAACCCGTTTGAATTGGTGAAATTAGGTTTGTATTAATTCGGTTTTATACAATTTTTGACTTAATTTTGTTCAGTTTTTGAAACCCACAAATTCTATACATTAACTGTAAATTTTTTTTAAAAAAATCGGATGACACTTAGCTATATAGGAGATAAAATTTTTAATTCTGTATATCTACAAAATATTACAAAATAATACACTTTCTCGATGGGGCCTAATCCTAGACCTTAATATTATTGTTCTGGGTTGACTCTTTCTAGCTCTAAACAGTAATTTTAAATTAAAATAATATATTTTTATTTATATTTAATTATAAAATATATAAATATTATTTAAAAATATTTTTTAATGTGATGAATAGTAAAACAAGTTTAAACGGATAAAAAAGGGCAGGTGAAATTCGAAATTGGGTTTGGGAATAAAAAAAATTTTGAATCTTGGCCCGGTCTAATGTAAACATGTGATCTATTTAATCAAATTTTTTGCATACAAGAAAGGCATAAGTAAAAGATGAATTTCAATGGAGGATCTTAATTTCTATAAAAAGGCTAAAGAGCCAAACCAAAAAAATAATGATTTCAAATATATTTTATAGGTTTGATAAATTTAAACAAGATATCATTATAAAACATAATACGATATAAAAAATTAAAACTTGATAAAAATAATACGACACAAAAAATAATACGAATTAAACTCAAATATGCAAATATGTCAAAATCTAATATGAATTTTAATATATTAAAATTTATAAATATATATAATATCTTAAATATGATTATAATATTTAAAAATATATAAATACAATAAAAATATATAAATTGTTAGATCTAATATATTATGTCTAAGATAGTTTTGTAATTGAAAAATAGAGGATAAATTGGGAAAATGTATAATTATGATAAGAAAAAAATTAATTAATTTTTTGGAATAAGAAAATTTTGTTGATTTCGTGGCCACTGAAATTCAAAATAAAGAAAAAAAAAAAGGGGAAAAATAGTAGAATTAAATTTTCGTTTGCTTTAATGAATTAATTTTCTAATTCTAATGGTATTTATTTACACGTGCTTGTAGAAAGATTGATTACTTGTTTAATAATTTTACATATTTTTATAATTTTATATAAATTTAATATTATAATAAATTAATTATTAAATTTAATTATATAATTATTTTTTTATATACATAAAATTTTAAATCCAACCAATATTTTTATGATATATATTTAATTATTAAAAAATTTTTTTATCAAAGAGATAGTTAAATATTCTTGATTTACTCAAAATTTAATATTTATGAAATAAATTAAGAATAATAATTGAATTAAATGAATATAAATTATATTAAAATAATAAAATATGTAAAGTTAAATTAGATTTTTCTATAAAAGTTAATCAACTTTTGCTAAAAATTAGACCTAATAAATTATGCATTTATTTATTATTCACGTATTTTTATATGCTATAATAATATTTAAAATATTATATATTTATATAAATTTTAATATATTAATTATTATATTATAAATTTTAATATATTTATATTTTAATTATTTTTAATATAATATTTGTATAACATAATCGTCTTATTTTCAAGGTCAAAAGCCCACTAAAAATATCACAGTATCTACTGTTGCCCTTAGGACCTAAGCGGAATCGAAGATTCTGTGTCTGAACATCAAAGGATGGAATCTATCGAGGAGTTACCCATATTACTCCCTTAACTCAAAATCAAATGACTAGTACCTACATAGCCCAGCTGTCAGCTTCTGATTGATCCATTTATATATTCCCAAATATTCGGAATGTAGCAGATATAAACTCCCAAAACCCTATATCTAACGGGGGAAAATAAATTAGGGTTTTAGAGAAAACAGAGAAAAAGGGAGCAAAAAAGTGAGGGAGAAGGGGTAGAATTTATTAGGATTAGGGTCTTATTTTATTTGTTTGATTTTAACAAAATGGTGGCGGACAAAGGAAAGAAGATGAAAGTAGCAGAGAAAGTAGAGGAAGAGAACCATGAACAAATCGATGGAGACCTCGTCCTTTCCATCGAGAAGCTTCAAGAGATCCAAGACGAGCTTGAGAAGGTCCATTTTTATATTTGCATGTTTGATTTTTCTTTTTCCTTGTTTAGGGTTTATGAGAAAATTTGAGGAAAATTAGCAAATTTTAGATTTTTTTTTTTCAAAATTTTGCGGGGATAATGTTATTCCAATGTTACTTTAAGTGACTAAGTATTGAATTTGTTGTAATTTCAGTTGTGGGTCAATGAAATAAATGTTTGAAAATGTTAATTCTCTGATTGTCAATTCCTGTACCTGATCGGCTTTCTATGTTGTTTTTATGTTGGATATATCTGAATTATTGTGGAAAGCTTGGGTCCTTTAATTATTCTCTTCCGCAAGTTTGAGTCTGTTTGCTTCGTTAAACATGTTAACTTTGAGAGGTTATTATGTTATTATGTCTTATTACGCAGAAGGTGATTAAATGTGGATTGTTAATTCATGTACCAGATCGGCTTTGTATGCCGCTTATATGTTGGGTATATCTGAAATTTTGTAGCTGGATTGAGTCCTTTAATTGTTCTCTTCTATGTGTCTAACTGTCCCCTTGCGTTGTTAAATTTTTTTTTTTTTTTGGTGGGGTTAGTTTAGGTTATTACATCTTATTACAGAGAAGGTGATTTAATGTGTTATGCTTGCCAACGAGCATATCGATGAAGTGGTAAATTGTTACATGTGGTGTTTCATTTAATCTTTTTGTTTGTTGTAGATCAATGAAGAGGCGAGTGAGAAAGTCTTGGAAGTGGAGCAAAAATACAATGAGATCCGCAAGCCGGTCTATGATAAGCGGAATGAAATCATCAATTTGATTCCTGATTTCTGGTTAACGGCTGTAAGTGATTCTAGTCTTTTCTTTTAATATAGTGGACAAATTTTTAAAGTTTTCTACATGTTCAGAATAGTGTTTTAAATTGATGTTCATTCTTCACGTGCAGTTCTTGAGCCATCCTGCTCTTGGTGAACTTTTGACTGAAGAGGACCAGAAGGTTTAATGTCACTTCTTTCCCAAAGTGAAATTATTCGTTCTGCGCTTATTTTACTTTGCATAATTGATTTTTTTGTTTGAATTTTTTTTTTTTTTTAAAGATTTGGATGTTTGCCCGTTATGTAATTTTAGCGAAATGCTTTCTTATTTATTAATCTTCGTCTTTTCAATTGTTGTTATGTGGTAGATATTCAAGCATATTAGCTCACTTGAAGTGGAGGATTTTAAAGATCTGAAATCGGGATACTCTATCACATTTGTAAGTTCATCCATGTTCCTGTTCTTACATTATTGTTGGCAATTGAAATTGCTTTTACTTTCTTTTCCCTGCACTCAACTGCTGGTAGATGAAACATTATCCATGCTCTAATATCTGTGATGACTTGTTGACCGGCTTTTATTCTAATTTTTCAGAACTTCAATCCCAATCCATATTTTGAAGATACAAAGCTTACGAAGACCTTTACCTTCCTTGATGAAGGAACCAAAATTACTGCCACCAAAATTAAGTGGAAAGAGGGCATGGTCCGGGCTTCTCCTTTGATGGTTATTCCTCTTCTTGTTATCTGTTTTACTTGGATATTATATGAAATTACTTTCCTTAAATGTTTAGGGCTTGCCAAATGGAGTTAATCATGAGAAGAAAGGAAACAAGCGGCAATTTGCTGAAGAAAGGTTTGTTTGTCATGCCTGTCAATCAATTTTTTCTCAGTCTTAGGGCTTGTGTAAGACAAAACTTGGGATCAGTTTATTTAATATTTTCAGGTTGTGAAATGTAGCCACTTTGTTACTATTGCATTTTATACAAATCTCATTATTTATGAGTCATCGTCCCTCTGTTTTATTGAGCCAAACCTTGATAGATCGATTTTCCTTTTCAGTCTAGGCAGTTATCATTTATATATGCACCATGTATTATTTAGTCCTGGTCTAGTTACTCTTTATTCACTGCAATTTTTGGCAAATATTGTATACTGTGCTTATAAATGCTATGTATTTATACTTATTTTGTAGTTCCTTCTAAGTTGCATTATAACTGTAACTTGATTGTCATTTGCTGTGCTGTAGCGTTTGCATACATTTATGCTACTTTCTTCTATTTGATTCTTCATTTCTCACTCAGTCACGCTGCAAATCAGCTCTGTATTGTGCTAAATTTGGTACATATATGAATGCAGCTTCTTTACCTGGTTTACTGATGCTCAGCAGAAAGACGACATGGATGAAATTCATGATGAGGTAAACCCTCTATGCATGCACTATCGGTATGTAGTTTTTTTTACTCATTTTCTAACAGTGCTGGTCTAAGCTTTCACTTGATGAACATTACAGGTAGCAGAGATTATTAAGGAGGATTTATGGCCCAATCCTCTCACTTATTTCAACACTGTAACTTCTTTTTCTTTTGGCATCTTCCCCTGATTTTGTTATATACTGTTGTTTGAGATCTTGCTTTGCTTCCTTTGCTAATTGTTATTGAAACTTCCTTGATGCAGGAGGCTGATGAAGAGGATTTTGATGGCGATGAAGGTGATCAAGAGGTAATTTTTTTTTTTTTTTTTTGGTTAATGCATGCTTTTCATGACCATTTTTACTATATATATATATATATATATATATATAATTTTTTTTTTTTTCTTTTCAGATCAAATTTGCATGGCTGTATGTTTTCTGGTTTTATTTTATCATTTGTTTTGTCTGTTTTTCGCTGAAGATTGAGTAGTTTGTTCTATTTTCTTCTATATTTGTTTGGGGGAAAGTATATTTACATGAGTTTTTCTGTATTATGAATTTATCAATTAAATCAGGGTTTGGTAATAACGAGATGTGAGTATGGACAGCTATTACTGGGGTTTTAAGTGTTTATGACTTTATGGTGAATTTATCAAATGGTTGAAAAGGATGAATCCTTTTACTTTAGAATATATGGTGATGAAAATTTAATTGCTCATTTCCATTTGCTGGGGAGGTTGTAAATTATGGCGAAATTTGTTTTTTGCTGTAGAATTTGTTTGCGGGACCTGCAGTTGAAATTTACATGCATCATGTGATTCATTATTTATAGCCTTTAACTCTTGAGTGGTTCTTCTAATAATCATATGCTACTTGGTAATTGAACATGATTTTGCTTATATAGTAAAATTATGATTCTCTTTATAATAGTATTATATTAACCCAGAGTATTCATACTACCATCCAACATAGTGGATGCTATAAGGTGCTGGTTTCTTTTGATAAATTTCTTGTATCGATTGTACTAGCGGAAGTAATATTATGTCAGTGTTGTTCATATTAATACTGGAGAAGCCTTCTGAAACAGGATACAGAGAGGAGCTAGGTTCATGTTTGTACATGTCAAAACAATTTGTTTTATGCTTTGGCCTAAGTATGCTTGAGTGCCTTGTAGACCAATTTTGTGCAAGGGTCTTATCCTAGTCAAATCAGTGGGATTGGATACGTGGATCTTGTTCTATGTGCTTGAGTTATAGATGCTCTCGGATCAGTTTAGCTCTAGAACTCTTTAACCCAATTCAACATTGTTAAAATCTTATATCGGATTAAGAAGCACTTTGAGATTTGAGGCGCCAAGTGTATGGTAGGATAAGTTGAGATGCTTAAGGAAATTCTTTGGAGTACATTTCGCGTAGAGAAAGATTAGATGTTGTCAGGTGAATCATCGTTGAACAAATTAAGGATTCAGGTTTCAGAGTGAAGATATTTATAGTTTGGTATTTAGGTCAAAGAAGTCTCCATTTTAGTGGTACAGAGGAAAGTGGGGGAATGAGGTTGAAATTTCAATAATGAAAATGTTATTATTTAAGAAAGCGTTGGATACATTTTCTCTTTGTTCCTAGGGAATACTTGCACCTAGGTCACAGTTTTGGTTATAGCTCCATTGGAATTTGTAACTGCTTTTGAACTTTTTTAAATTAGTCAAATGTCTTAATTATCTATTCTGTTTAAAGATGGTAAGGATATTAGAGACCTATGTTACATAGACTCAGGTGTGACTGTTTGGTACAGTAATGTGTCCGATGTTCAATTTATTCTAAGTTTTTCCATGTTTTAGGTTAGTCCTTGGGGAGTCATATCCTCATATCCTATATCCAGATATATGTGTTTGACATGGATACTCGGAGAAACATGAAGAGTTGGAGTAACATTGTCAGAGTTTGTGTATTTGTATACTCATCATTGTGATGCAGTATATGATTAGATAATTTATATGCACATTCTTAAGTTGGATGGAATTTTTTTATGCTAAAATGGACATCATTCTTTCTGGTTGTCTGAAGTTTGTTTAAAGTTTGCCAGCAAGCACTTTGCAATGGTATAATTACTAGTTACGCTTTTCATTGCTTGAGAGATAGAATTTTGTTGGACTTTTTTAAATTACAGGCATGATAATTTCTCCTGGATCTTGTTTTATTATACATTTCCATTGACAGGCAAAAGATGATGATGATGAGTCTGATGACGATCAAGACGACGACGACGATGATGATGATGATGATGATGATGATGATGATGATGGTGATGATGAATAAAATCACGTGTGGCTATAATCATAGTAGTTGCTTCTTCTCTTGATCAAGTAAGAACTCGTGTAAAGTTGTCTCATAGTCATTGGTAAGTAAGATTATGGGGGAAGATCAGATAAACCGTATTTAAGATATAGCTTTCTAATGCTCTATAAGTAACTGGTATCATTGTCAGTGTAACTATGACTCATTTCTTTTTGCCCATCTCTCTCTGACTTTACTTTTTCTTCTTTCATTTCTTGGTTTCCAACCCTGAGGGTGACATGAAAGTTTCTTACATGATATTGGAATTCTGGCTTTTTATCTATAGTTTTGTTTTGGCTAATGCTGAGTAGATTATAGTTTTTGGCATTAAGCTGACGTCTCTATGAAGTCAGTCCTATTTGGTGATTGTTACTATAATATACTAAAGCCGATACTGCCAATTATAACAGCCCTAATAGTAGAATTAGAAAGTTTAGCTATGATTAATTTGTCTGAGACGAAATGGTAAAGTCGAATTAAAACGTTAAATGCATATGGCTGATTGTTTTTGCCTAACTAGTTCTTGCATAACTCTTTAGTACGAGATTGTCTTTTATATCACCAAGGTATCTTGAAAGTAGATTTGGTAAATAGTGTATGTCTGATCTGGCAAATCATGTATGTCGTATTCTGTGTTTTCGTATTTATTAATGTGTTTTGTATTTGTCATGTTGTCATATTTATTTATATTTGTTTTATTTTGTTTAATTTAGCTTTACCCTTTTTATTTTTACCCTATTTATTACCTCAAGAAAAATAAAATAAAAATATAGTTTTCGTAATGAGTTTAATTTCGTTTTATTGGATTTGACTTGGTATTATACGTTCATTTTGTGCTATTATATTATGCAGTTTATATAAAATTATAAAAAAAAAAAAAAAAAGTTTGTAGCAATTTTTGTGAAAATTTTATTTTCAAGTCAAAAATAAAATTAAAAGATAGAGACTGGTTTTTTATGGAAAATCGTGAGTGGTTATGTGATCATGGTATAGTATTGGACACTTAATTTTAGCAATTAGGATAAGATTCGTTGGATGCGATTT
>JBBYHL010461136.1:0-14742 GCA_038381835.1 Adansonia madagascariensis | reverse complement strand
CAATAACGATCTCTTTTTCGACTACATTCAACCAGCATCTTGTCAATGAGTACGGAGGCCTCAATTGTATCGTTTGGGAAGAAGTAAGACTAAAAGTGAAAAAAAATTGATGACAATATGGGTGAAATTTCGCAATAAAATTAAAGAAAAGGGAAGGTTTTCGGTTTTCGGTTTTCGGTTTTCACTGTGTTTCTTCGATCCGCGTGATCCAAATCGAGAAGAAGTTTAGTTTTTGTAAATAAAATTGAGTAGGTAGAGGATGATATTTAAAAGATTTTAGGAGAAAGCTGTCGGCCGAAAGTTCAATGAATTGTAAGTAAAAAGAACAATTTTTTTTTAGGCTAAAATGGATAGGAAGAGAAACAGTGTTGCAGCGCTTGGCAGAGTTGAGCTATACGGAGTACTTGCGCAGCACGCAACACGATTTGCTTCCCCTTTATTTCGAAAGATTAACGCATGTTTTTCCTTTTTTTTTTTTTTTTTTTTTGAAGATTTATTTATGGGAAAGGAAGGGGGCCCTTTTATTAAAATATTAATATTTTTTTTAAATACGTTTTTTTCATTTAAATGAGAATTCGTCGATTCAAGTTGTAAACCCATATATATATATGTATATATATATATATATATATATATATATATATATACTTTACACTTACTATTAATCAATTTACGGTTTGTCATTTGTTGTATAAAAAATATAAAAATTAAATAGTTGTTGATAATATACGAATTCTTAAATTAATTCATTTAATTTGTATAGTTTTTTTTTAAAATAATAATTATTAGATTTGAAATAAAGATATTCATGAATTATATCGAATCGAAAGTTTATTTCATTATTTATTATATTTATATTAATATTTTTATATTTTAATATTTAAATTTAAATAAAAATATTATTTTTGTTATTAAATAATAATTTGAGTTAGGTCGACTTAAATTTTTAAAAATTAAAATTATCTTGCTAATTTATAAATAAATATTGTTATATCATTATCGCCCAAAATGGCTACCAGTTAACTTTTAGCATTCAGGCGCCCAAAATAGCTACGTCAACTTTTAGCATTTGGGCGACTAAAATGGCTACCAGTCAACTGACGACCGCCAAAATAGCATTTGCGCTATCTGGCGACCGCCAAAACAAACTGGCCATCAGATTGGGCGATCAGAATGGCTACTAGTCAACTTTCACCATTTGGGCGATCGTGCAACTAGGCGACCGCCAAAACAACAGTAGACAACAATGTGACCTCTCGAAGCAATATGACTTCAGGACTGACACCTCTCGAATAGCGGCAGACTGACAAAGCCGACCTCAAGGCACCATAGCCTGACAATTAGCTCGGCGCTAGTCACATCACCATCAAATTACCTGACACTATGTCTCCAGACAACACTTATAAAAAGATAAGCAAATCCAAAGGTAAGGGACACTCTCCCATTTTTTGAATATCCATTACTATATCTCTAAACACCCGCATACTAACTTAACCATCGGAGAGGGCCCCCGAAGTACCAACTCTGGCATCCTTCTGACCTTCTTTGTGTTGCAGGACCGCACTCGACCTCAACAATTGGCACCTTCTGTGGGAAAAGAGCAAAAAACCATGGCTAACCAACACGCTAACGCTGTTCCACAAAACCTCTCACCGTCACCGGAAGTCACAAACACCCTTCACATACCCTTGGATACTCCAGCACCCCCAATTACTCATCTCAACACACCTATACCACCACAAATCCATGCGATGACATCGCCAACCTTACTGTCTCCACCAAGCCAACTTGACTATCACGCCCACTACCAAGCCCAATTCCAAGCCATCACCAGTCAGCTGGTCGCCATCCAGCAATCATAGCTTCAACTAGTACAACTTGTCAATTCCCAAACCAACCACTAAAACTTACAACCTACTGATCACCAGATACAACAAGCTGAAAACATCCCAAACCCAAGACCACAAGATCAGCCCATTGCACCAGACCATACAACTCGCCTAATGGTAGAGGAAAATTCTACGCTAGCTCGGTGACACATGCCACCAGGGACCTCCTGCCACATTGGCGACCATCGACCACCATCCATGCCCTTAGACCTTGCTCAATAGGTAGCAGCCCTCAAACAAGAAATCAAAGAACTCCGAGCATATCGGAAGACCATTTAGGAATGGCTCGCTGATGAGCACAATCCCCTGTCACCCGTCATCCGCCAAGTAGCCGTCCTTTGGAAAGTTAAGCTTTCCCCCGACACATATGATGGCAAGACTGACCCGGCCGACCACTTAAATCATTTTCATACGTTTTACAACCTGCATGACATCCTAGATGCCATATAGTGTCGCATCTTTCCAACAACACTTCGAGGCCTAGCACGCACATGGTGGTATTCTTTAAGCCCAGGTTCCATCACCAACTTTGACCAATTAGGCAGGCACTTCCTTGCTAATTTCAGCAGCTGCAAGACAGCCGTCAGAACCTGCGCAAGCTTAATGGCGATTAAACAAAATCCTGAAAAAACCATTCGAGACTATATCAAGCGCTTTAACACTACCACTCTGGAAGTACAAGACCTCAATGATGAATGGGCTATCCAAGCCTTTATGCCAAGCGTCCGCCACAAATACTTGAAATACGCCCTAACCGACGCACAGCCCACAAAGCTATACCAACTTTATGAAAAGGCACAAAAATATGCAGATGCTAAGGCAATCGAAATTGCAAATCGATGAACTGAGAAACGGAACAGAGAGCGAAAGAGCAACCAAGGATCATGGACTAACAGGAGGCTTGACTGCCTTGGTCCTCGGCACTCCGACAACACCCAAACAGGACAACCACACACCAGCTCGCCACCAAATCCACGCCAAGCGACCCTACTGTCACTCACAAAATTTTAGTACGTGATGCCTAGTCGCCCAATTAGCCACCATGGCTTGACAACGTGACTCCGAGTCACACAAACTCACCACTAAGGCAACGCCAAGTGACCCACTGTCGCTCATAAAATCTCAGCACACGACGCCTAGGCGCCAAACTGGCCACCACGGCCCAATAACGTGACCCCAAGTCACACAGTTCGCCACCAAGGCGACGCTAAGTGACCCTTTGTCATTCATAAAATTTCAAGCACGTGACGCCTAGTCACCCTTCTGGCTACAAACGCCCAACAATGTAACTCCAAGTCGCACAGATTACCACCAAAGACTCAATTGCACAAGAAACGCTTAAAAGACATCAATCATGTCTGATACAACATCTTTAATCAATGTTGTACCATTTTGGCGATCAACTAAAATACTTCATCGTACCACAAACCAAAAAGGTCGCCAAAACATTCCTATGATCGCCAAAACATGAAAGGATAGCAATGTGATCATTCAACAATCAGCAAATTTACATTAAAAATAAATAAAAAATAATAAAGTCATCTAAAAATGCATCGCCTGCAATTATTTCTTAGCACTAGCCATCCATGTTGCATAATAGATTATCAACCTGCCTCTTTTTGCTTAAACAAATCTGATCACTGAGCATCATTCCCTTCACCGCCCAGGCATAGACTGATAAAACAACTAGCATTTTCCCTTCTAAAAAAAAAGGGGGGGCTGACCACCCAACACCCTAAACATCAGCATTCGCCAAAAGTCTCAAAACAACAGTCACTTTATAACTGTCTTTTGAGACATGAAGGGGGGACAATTGTTATACTATTTGGGCGATCGACCAGATCGCCTAAAATGGCTACCAGTCAACTTTTAGCATTTAGGCGACCAAAATGGTAGCCAGTCAACTGGCGATCGCCAAAACAAACTGGCCATCAGATTGGGCGATCAGAATGGCTACTAGTCAGCTTTCACCATTTGGGCGATTGTGCAACTAGACGACCGCCAAAACAGCAGCAGACAACAATGTGACCTCTCGAAGCAGTATGACTTCAGGACTGACACCTCTCGAATAGCGGCAGACTGACAGAGCCGACCTCAAGGCACCATAGCCTGACAACTAGCTCGGCGCTAGTCACATCACCATCAAATCACCTGACACTATGTCTCCAAACAACAACTATAAAAGGGTAAGCAAATCCAAAGGTAAGGGACGTTCTCCCATTTTCTGAATCTCCATTACTATATCTCTAAACACCCGCATACTAACTTAACTATCGAGAGGGCTCTCGGAGTTCCAACTCCAGCACCCTTCTGACCTTCTTTGTGTTGCAGGATCGCACTCAACCTCAACAAATATAATTTAAAATTTAAATACTTACATTTATAATTTTATCTCTATTTGATACTTCTTCCATTTATACATAAAAAGGTGAATATACGGCTTTAATTGATGCTAATACCATAGAAATTACTTTCGGTTGGTTTCTTCAACCTTGTATGATTATGTATGTAACAATGGAAGCGAACATAAAGAATGTATGTGTTTACGAGCCATAAGGATGTAACACAGCAAACATGACTACGTGAGAAATATGGGTCGTGAGTCGGCTTGAGTCAAGCCGAACTTAATTGATACTTTTACGATTTTAACGTTCAATCCAATTTATTAATTCACGTCATTAAATTAATTTTTTATTTAAATAATATTAATAATATTTAATATTATTAAATTATTATTGCGATTATGTTTTAGAATTAAAAAAATGTTACCTTTAAGAAAGAGAAATAGAATTGTAGCACGTGACACGGTTCAGCCATATAAAGAAATAGAGCACAGCACTTGTACAACACGTTGCACAATTGAACAAGTAGTCAGTATCATATTATTTTTATTTTTATTTTAATATAAATATATATCAGTATAAGTATATTTTGATATATTATTTTAAATTTATCAAAATTTAAATATTTTTAATTTATATATATAAAAAATATTTTTAAATATAAATTAAATAAGATTAAATAAATTTTATATATTAAATATTTATCAGTTATATTTAATATTTTAAAAAAAATTTATTAAATATAAGAAAATCAATATCAGTTAAGTAGTAAAGCTAAAATTTTTTAATGATTATTAAATTTATAAATAATTATGTATAATATTCATCTGATTTAAAATCAATGTTAGTTTAATTTTTTTAACAAGCTTATATTATGTATCCACCGATACAACTATTTTCACTCTATACTACTAAAACAAATCGATGTCTACTGATACGATCGATACAGGTTAAAATTAAAATCATAAAAATTAATTATTACTGATATTATTATATATTAAAATCAATATATATCGATCAATATATTTAATATTAATATGGTATCGATAACGTCACAATTTACTTCCCCTTTTCTTCGAAAGATTTAAGATTTAAGCATGTTTTTCTTTTTTTCTTTTTTTTGTGAGATTTATTTATGGGAAGGTAAAGGCAATTAGGCAACTAAGAGAAGATGACGTGGATCTATCGTGGACGCAATGCCCTTCTATATACTCAATTTCTTACTCTCTTTTTTTTTTGTCCATCCCCGAACCATCTTTTTCTGGTAATAAAATAAAATTCAATCAAATCAAGGATTCGTGTCCTTCCCATAGTAGCCCCTGAGGTGAGGGTGCAATTCTCCATTAGGTCGGCGAGCCAGACGGACTTGAACTTTCATATTCCCATAATCCCCATTTAGTACTTATTTTCACTGAATGTTTTATTTTTCACCTATTTTTTTCAAACAAAAATTTATGATTTGGCCTTCGTACTTTTTACGTGATTCTTTCTGCCAATGAATACGGCAGCACACACAATGTTTATTGGTGGTGGACTGTTTTCTTTTTTAAGGTTGAAAACTATAAACCAAGGGAAATGAACGAAAAAGATCCTCGTTCGACGTTCAAAAGGGAGGGGAAATGAGGAAATTGAAGAGAAAATGTTGTTTGCTTTATGATTTACAATTTGAGATTTATGCGGCATTTTAATAGTTTCTATATAATTTATAGTTATGATTGATTAATTATTATGTAATCATAAAAAAATATATAAAAGTTATCCCCTTGCAGTATTAATGTGAGAGGGCAATGGCAGACAATTTTTTTTTTTAATTTAAGCAAATGAGAAAGAAAGGAAAGACTAAATAAATAATACAAATTTAGAATAATAATTTAAATTATCTTAACATGTAATTTTGAAATAATAACAAAAGATAATGACTTGTCCTTTATTTAAAAAAATAGGATCAAATTTGATTTGGATCCATATTCAATTAAACTTACAAAGTTTTAGGTTTATTTTGAGTTGGGTTTAACCTAATTTTTGGTATATTTTTATTTATTTATTTATTTACTTACTTTCATTTAATTTTACATGCATATTTTAATTTTTAAAATTAAATATATTTTTTATTTAATTTAATTGATTTTTCATAATAATTATTTTATCATATAATTTTAATAGGGTTTAGTATAATTAGTAGCCTAACCATCTTTGAATTGAAAAAAAATGAGCTAGCTATTATCAATTAAAAATTTTTTACTCATATCATGATGTTTTATTTTATATTTTTATAAATTATTGATATAGCAATTAATACACATTTGCAAGAATTTTTTTTAATTACACGTTAAGGTAAAATATTTAATCAATCTTTTCCCTCAATGTATTAATGTCTATATTAACTCAAATTTAAAATGATCTAAAATTAAAATGTCGAACTAAAAATAATTTAAATTTAAAATGATATAAAATTAAAATCATTTAAATTTAAAATAATTTAAAATTAAAATAATTTAAATATAAAAATAATTTAAAAATTTTAAAAATATATAATTAAAAATTAATTCCACGCATAATTAAGAGAGATGAGATAAATTAATGCACTGTCCCGAAAGAGAAAGTACTTATCAAATTGACAATTAATCCGTCGACTTTAAAGTTATCCTTTTCAATTCGCTGTTTCTTAAAGGATAAATATTATTACCTAGATCCCTTTCTAAAACATGAAGAGCCCTCACTGTACGCCCGTGTATATATATATATATATATATATATGTTATAAAATAAGTGAAAATTGATGAGTATGAATGTATGACTACTTATCGTTACAATAATAATAAATGTAATTATAAGAGAGAGATAATATCGTAAAATAAAAAAAATATTATTTTTTATTAACTCAATATGTTTGTTTTAATTTTTTATAAATATTAAGATAGATCTATATTAATTATGTAAAATTAAGTTATAAATATTAAAATATTAAAAAAATTAATTATAGTAAGTCTAATATTTTAGAACAATATATATATATATATATATTACATAAATAAAAGTAGGAGCCTCTTACAAGGATGACATGTATTTTTTTCGATTTAGGGGAAAATAAGAGGGAAGGGAGGGAAAGAAAGAAAGAGAATGAAAAAAGGAAAAAAAAAAAGAATTATAGTTTTCTAGTGTTATTTTTGTTATTTCTTTTTTGTATTATTTTTTGTATGTTTAAAATTATTAAGAATGTATTTGTTTTTTCATTTTCATTTGGTCAAAAAATTCTATTAATATATTTTTTGTGTTATGTCATGTTTTAATTATTTTTTAAAATTTTTTTATTGTATCTCATATTATCTCATATTTTGTATAGTTCATCATAATGATTTAAATTTTACTTTAAATAAATTAAATTACTAAAGATATTAAAATATTTAAATAATATGTTATTGTTATTCAATAAAGGTAATTTTTTATATTTTTTATTTAGGATCCACATCTGATTTGCTCAAATTTTTTTATTTTTAAATTTTTAAATTTTTAAAGGAGTCGGCTTATATATTTTTGCACGGGTTGATTTAGCAACCATATCTGGCCCACTTAAGGAAAAAAGAAGTTTTTTTATTATTTTTTTGAATGATTTATTTAAAGTTATTTAGATCTACAACTGATTCACATGGAAAAATTTTTATTCTTACTTTATTTTTAAATAATGTATTTAAGAGAGTTAAAATGTATGTACAGTTAAGGATTGACTTGTTATTTTTTATTTTTATCTTATTTTTAAATAATATTTCTAATATAATTTATCTGCATATTAACTCGTGATTCACACAATCATATTTAAGTTAATTTAGGATCCATATACAATTCGTTCGAATAAACAATTATCATAAATTTATTTTGTTTATAATTAAAATTTAAAAATAAAAATAATTATAATTTAATAAAATTTAATTTAATTTAAAACACTTTATAATTAAATAATTTAATTTTTTTTAATTTTAAACCCTGACGTAAGGGGTGGTTAAAATTCAAGCATGTTGAAAATTTATAATCTAATTTGGATTTCGTGCAAATTTATCAAATGTATTTTAATGTACTGTTTTTTCATGATTTGTAAAAAAATAAATAAGAATGCTAATTACAACAATAATTTAGTGACTAATTTCTACAAATAAGAGAATTTCCATCAGGCAACCAAAGGAAGATGACGTGGGCCTCTTGGGGACGCAACACCCTTCTATAAACTCCATTTTGTTACTCTCTTTCAAGTCCGTCCCCGTTCAAGAACCATCCTTGTCTGGCAATAAAATAAAATTTAATCAAATCATGGATTCGTGTCCTCTCTATAGTAGCCCCTGAAGGTGAACGTGCAATACCCAACTAGGTCGGCGTGCCAGACGACTTAGAACTTTTTTGTTCCCATGATCTCCATTTGATTAAGCAAAATGGAAAATCGGATAAAACTTGAAACTACTATTAATAGTATTCAATACTTATTTAATTAATATTAAAAATATATTCTTTTTAATATTTAATTTAGTTTTCTTATCCAATACAAATCAATTGATCGATATTCACTGCTAGAAGTTTAAAATTCAAAGCAATGCAAAGCAAAAGTAAAAATTCTTTTAGAAGTGCGGTGAAAGGTAAAACTGAAATAGAGTACTTTAAATAGTTGGCGGCGGCATGCGCGCTCTAGAGAAACACGCACAATAATAATAAAAAGCCAATGACAGGTTAACGAGAGGAGATTTGGACAAACCAGTCCAGACCTATGCATTTCACGAGAATATCTTGTCGCTTCTAAATCAAGTTAATTTTTGATTCTTGCCTTTGTTTGTGTACATAATTTAAGTTGAAGGTAAGAATTTATGAGCAAATTTAATAAAATTGAAATGAATATCTTATTGATTTGATTTTTAATTTTTAATTTTATAGATTTAATTAATTGAATAGGTTGATTTATTTAAATAAAATTTTAAATATTTTTTAAATATTTTTAATATTAAATAAATATTAAAATATAATAAATAGTTAATAAAAATAGTGGTTTGGTTATTAATATAACTTTAAAAAATTATGGATTAAAAATTTCATCATATACAAAAAATATTTTAAAAAATATATATATTTTTTAGTTTTAAGTCAATTCAACTTAACCTCAGATCTATTACCTTCTGATTCCTAATTAAACTATTGATCCATTCCGATTTTTTTTAACTATTTTACGCGAGAAGCTTCAAGTTTAGGACTTCCATTTAAAATAAGGTTACTATAAGGCATGTGAGACATAATATATTTGATGATATAAATTTTAATTATATGAAGATTTTTAAATTAAAGATTAAAATAAACACCTTTTATAGACAAATTTGTAATTTTTTTAACTTTAAAAATAGAAAAAAAAATTATAAATATTAAAATATTTTTAAAAATAATATATACATTAATTAAATTAAATTTTAAATTTTATATGTAAAACTTATTTGATATCCTATCTTCATTAATTTTGAAATTGATAAATTAAGCACGGCAGATAAAATCTTAAATCGTTGGCGCTTGGCAACTATACTTATTGTACTTGTGTGAAAGCAACTACATTTTTTTTTTTTAGTACTTACGAGCACTTTTCTTTCTTTGTACTTCTTGGATTAGTGACAATGAGAATATAAGCTGAATTAATAATAAAAAAAATAGAACATAAACACATAAAAATTATTGAGTTTGAATTACTTTAAGATGATAATAAAAAAATTATTTTTTAATCATCCATTAGATAAATGTAATTTTATATTTTTTTAAAATAAATATAATTAATATTATATCCTCTCTAATACTAAATCGATTCTCTTCATCCTTTAATTTTAATTATCATAAATATTTTTTTGTTAATTAATTAAATAAAAAATTAGAACTCAATAATGGTTTTTTTTTCTTTTTTTTGGGGGGGGGGGGTTTAAAAAAAAAAAGGTAAAATTACTTATCGTTGAGTTTTCGCATGCCTAAATAAACAATGCAGCTTGAGTTGAGCACTGTCAAAACTTTATTATTGCATCAGACCATATGTTTCACGCTTTGCAGCTTGGTTTTTGACGAAGCCTACCAATTGTTGTTTGTAAATATTGATTTGACGGGTAGTAAGACGATGAATTCTCTAGGAGGTTCAATTCCATACGCCTTGTATCGTATCAGTAAATTAACCTCAAACGATCCAAATTCAAATAATATATATTTATTATAAAGTTATAATCTAATTTGAATTGCATATAAATTTATCAACTGAATTTTTATATTTTGTTTTTTCATGGGAAAGAAAGTTTAGACCATTGAAAAAAAATTCAAAAGATAATGTGTGTCAAGAAGAACCATTATAAAATTTTAACTAAAGTAATTACCCCTCAAATGAAGGAAAAAAGAAAAAGAAAGAAAGAAAGAAAGCCTTATATTCAAAGCATAACATAATCTAATTAGTATAAGGTGATCAATTTTAAGGGGAAAAAAAAAAGAGAGAAAGAGATAAAACCAAATTCTATACATGATATCATAAAAATATAATCGCTTTAATTCTTACACATGAGGTTTAGGGTTAAAATGATATTTTAAATTCTTATAAATACGATTTTACTCGAAACCATATTCGAATGGGATCATCATTTCTTTTGTTGAAATTGATGATTCATCTAATTTTTTTACTAAGGAACTAATTCAATGTCTTTCGAAATCAAGCATATTTCTAATTTTATAAGTTAAATATAAAAATTTAAGAATATTAAAAAAAATGGGAAAATGGAGGAAAAAAAAAATCTTTACAAGCTATTGTTTTCATCTTTTAAATAATAATGAGTACTTTTTATTTTTATATGATAATTTTTTAATTTACATAATAAAATTATTTAAAATAACTAAAAAACACGATGATGTTCGAACAACTTACACAAGTACCTATAATCTTGAAGAACAAGTAATTACCTCATCAAAATAAAATTAATATATCTAGTTGCATTCGAGTGACCTACATCAACATATAGGATGATGGAGCTTCTCCAATAGCAAAGTACATAATGTTCTAAACAAAAAATATCTGGGACGATTCAAATCAACAGCCCTCACTACAAGAGATCAAAAAATATGATATATAGCTATTTTTTACAGAAGTTTCAAACTTCTAAATAAGATGTCCACTATTAACTTAGGTAAACATTAATCGTCCCCTAAGAACATGATTGAAAGCCCATCTCAAATCTACCAGCTACTGTCACTCTAATCAAACTTCACCCTTCCTGCATAAACATAAGAGATATTTAGCAATTGCTCTTTACTGCTAATCTTCTGATCTAATCTATAATCATTGACAATTGCTTACTACTATAACCACCCTTCCTACGCCAATTTTATAATTTGCTTTGGCTTCATCACTTTGTCCTAGTTTCAGCTTTCTTTTTCTGATTGTGTGCCACCAGAGACAAATGCACAGCCCAATGAATATATAACGTAAATCTACCTTATAGCCAAAGATGAAGAGAAGGGCATAAAAATACTAAATATAAACAATGTGCGATAGAAAACAAATATAGTTGACTAAACTCAAAGAAAGTAAGCTCAATAGAATAATTTCTACAGTCACGTACAATACACAAATAACAATACAAAGACATACATTATACAAATTCATTTATACATATACCCGATACATATTCATACATAATACAAACGTCTAAGCAAAGCCATGTAGAAGGCACATGCACGCTCAAACAACATTGGCAAGAGAGAAAGGAGTATTTTCTGTCAATAACCATCCTTTAAGTGAGGTTCGATGGCAACAAGGCCAAAAGGCATCTTATTAATCAAGTATCACATTCATTGCGGTATTACATACAACAGAGCAGCCCTAAGTCAGCTCTAAAATTGCTTCCTCCGAAGTAACTAACGGCTTCTAAACGTCATTGATGATATGTCTATGCCCTAAAAGAATAAGGATAGAAGTTCAGTGTAACCGCTAAACTTTAAGAGTATATAAGCATGTATATAAGCATAGCTTTTACTTCTTTCAAGCAATGTATAGTTACATAATTTTTTAAATGCCAAAACAACAATTCCAAGAACCAAGCAAATTTAAGACTAGAGTTCTGACCAAAATTGAAGCAGGCCGTATCAAGGCCAAGTTCACAAGTTGCAACCAATTGCGGCCTTATTCTATTTGACAAAGGAACCTACAACTAGAGACTAATACTATGCAATTTCTTAAGAGGCACTTCTTTCCATCTGGACTTTACAAACTACCAACTAATTCTAAGATTTTGAAGCAAAATCAAAGCATTCAACATATGAGAAATCAAGTGCGCAGACATTTATATAGTAATTTAAATGCCAAAAAATTGAAAGCTTCCGCTCAATTCATGAAACAATTAAATTTCAGTTTAGTAAAATTAGCTACTTACTTAGGGAAGCACCCCATGAGGAATCCATAACTCCCTAGACTATTATCCATGACGAATCTGGAGGATGCGAGGTGAGCAAGTCCTGACTGATTTTGCTTCTTCTTCTTCTTCTTCTGATGTTCACTTACTTGGAAGATTTCAAAACATAAGAAGTTCATACTTCCGTCAGGAGGGTATGATTCAGGATGCCTATCTAAGCCACATCTAATAACGCATAAAAGATTATCCCCAGAATGGATCACTCTATCATGCCGATAACATATTAAACGTTCGTAGCCTGAATCAAGATTGAGTACCTCTTTCTTCTCAGCTAATCCCTTGCCATATTTGTACAATGTTTTATCAAACATACGTTGACCAGCGACAATGGCAAAAATATTCTTCGTTGATACAAATGGCTTCGTCAACGAAAGGTAATTGGCTAATGCCTCCACGCAGTAGGATTTGATAAATCAAGACTATACATTCCATACAGAGTTGATGCCACAAAACTGCCATCATGAACAACATAACTTTCTACCGTGTAATTTGTTGCAATCCGATCCTTTTGAATTTGATCAAGTAAAGGTGGATCAGGAAGAGGAATCCATGACCCAACTTCAACATCTAGCATCTCACATTTTGGAGAAGGCGGACTGTGACTGCTGAACAAACGTGGAAAGGCATAGATTTTTCCTTCAAATGTGACCAAAATAGGACCAAATTTGGGAGCATTCAAACGAGGACCTTTGACCAAAAACTCTGTTGGATCATCAGTTTTGGAGTGTGTAGGAAGAGATTTTGCAGTATCAAACAGATAAGTGTCTAATATATATCTTTCTTTCCCGGATCTAGGTAGCGTTCCTCCACCAACTACATAAATTTTTGAATTCAAAGCTGCAAAACCTGGAGCAACAGGAGAAGTCTTTTTTTTTGAATCGGAAGAGAGGTTCCGGCAGCGGCTTGACTTGATCATTCTCTACACCAGCCACTTCTAAAGCATGAAAAGAGTAAGAGTAAAGATTGCTATCTGGATGGTAATAGACAAAGTAGACGGTTGGTGGTGACTGTGCCTCCCGACCACAACGATCTCTTTTTCGGCTACATGCAACCAGCATCTCTCCAATGTGTATGGAGGCCTGAACTGTATCTTATGGTGTTTGGTAAGATGGAAGAATAAAAGTGAAAAAAATTCGATGAAAATATGGGTAAAAATCTGTAATAAAATTGAGGAGTAGAGACGGTTTTCGGTTTCACTGTTTGTTTCGATCTGCCCTGAGTTTAGTTTCGGTAAATAAACTTGAAAGAAGTGGAGGATGATATTTAAAAGCTTTTAGCGAAGGAAGCCGGTGGCCGAAACTTCGAACGACTGCCAGTAAAATAACAATTTTTTAGGGTAAAAAAGCAAAGAAAGAGAAATAGATTTGCAGCCAGGTAAACGGGCCAATTGAAATAAAAAGAGCGACAGAGCCGCCATTTACTTCCCTTCCTTTAGAAAGATTGAGATTCTTTTTCTATTCTCTTGAGATTTCTTGAGATACTTTTGCCCTTTCTTTCAGAGTGGGGCCTGTTTATGGTCCACTACCACATTTCACACTTTGTATTAGTGATTTAATTTTGCATATAAATTTTTATATATTTATGTAATTATATTATTTATATATTACGTATAATAATATTATGCAGTATTTTTAGGTGTAAAATAAAGTAGTATCAAGCTCGTCAACTACGGGGTTTTAAACCTAACTCATTGCATTGGGCTTCGTTTGAATTCGAGGAACTAATTCAAATTGAGTTGAGTTGGATTAAATTGCATCATTAAATTATATATATAGATTTAATCTAAGATAAGGATCAAATAAATTAATTAATTTTTGAACAAGTCTTTTACATGATCTGACAAGAGAGAAGAGTTATATACATTAAAAAAGTTTTTATCTAATATCGAATATATATATATGCTTATTGATATTTGAGATATTAAAATATTAAACTCTAATTAAAAGTTTAATAGTATATCAATAGATACTTTAGCTTTTACATATATATCTATATACTTTTTTCAAAACAGAATGCACATTATGGTCGAGCGTGTGTTTAGTTGATCTTGCTTTCTTT
>JBBYHL010461125.1:0-14742 GCA_038381835.1 Adansonia madagascariensis | reverse complement strand
TAATCTTCTATGCCACAACCAAGGCAAGTCATCATTATTAGCAATGAAACAAACATTTTGAGAAGATAAGTCATCTAAATGCACAACATAAACATTTCCTTCTCTATGTCCTACAAAAATAATTTTATTTGTCTTAACATCAATGACTTGACAATTCATTGATTCAAAAAAAACTTTCATGCCTTTTATCACACAATTGACTAATACTAAAGAGATTATATTTAAGACCTTTGACAAATAAAACATTTTCAATGTTGGATGAAGTGTTGTTATCTATGGTTCCAATACCTCTAATTTGTCATTCTAAGTCATCACCAAAGGTAACATATCCTTTATCCTTAGGTCTTAGCTCCATGAATTAATTTTTGTCGCCGATCATGTGTCTTGAGCATCCACTATCAAGGTACCAAGAATTCTCCTTTGTTGAATTTACCTTGAAGCAATGCTCGTGCTCCTACAACCACAAAGTCATGTTTTCTTTTTAAGTACCTAAATTTCTTGGGTCTTTGAGTATTAGTGTTCAAAATTTTTGTGCCTTTTGGAATCCATTTTAATTTGATAGCTTCATCTTAAGATGTGCTAACACCCTTAGGGACCCATACTTTCTTAATAAGCTTGCCTCTATAAGTGATAGTTTTTAAAGAACATGTGTGGAATATGTGACCAAGTCTATGGCAATGAGTACATATGCTAGATGAATCAAATGATTTGTTTTGTGTTATAAAGAAATTCTTAAAGTGATTTTCTTTTTCAATTTTATTATAGCCTAAACCATCTTTATCAAAGAATGCTCTTTATGTTTCTAGCATGTTATTCAATTTTTGTTGTGCCATATAAAACCTTGTAAATGAGTTATACAAGTTTGTGTTCTTCTTGGTTAGATCATCGATATTGACTTGTAACTCATCTACTTTCTTCTTAAGATCATCATTTGTCATGCTTAGTGTTTCATTTTCTTCTTTAAGTTTAGAAATCATTTTCCTGTATTTTAAATTCATGACTTTGAATTCTAATGCTAATCCATCAAATGCATCTTGTAATTCATCAAATGAGAAGTATTAGCATTAGAAGATACCTTGGGCTCATCATGAGCCATGAGACATAGGTTGGCCACCACCTCATCATCATTATCAGATATGTCACTAGCACTCCATGTAGCCAACATAGCCTTCTTCTTTGCTTCTTTGGGTTTGATTTCTTCCATATTGGACATTCAAATTTGATGTGTCTCGATTTTTTGCACTCATAGCAAATAATTTATTTTTTCTCTTTCTTACTTGAGTCTCCCTTCATCATTTCTTTTCTAAAAGTTCTTCTTGCTTTGTTCATTCTCATGAATTTGTTGAATCTTTTTGCAAACATGGCCATTTCTTTATCTTCCTTAACCTTTTCATCATCTTCATCACTAGGAGTGATTGTTTTAAAGGCAACACTTACCTTCTTTGATGGCTCTTGTCCATGCTTGATCTTCATCTCATAGGTTAAAAGAGAACCTATAAGTTCATCCAAAGATAGCATTTTGGGATATTTGGAGTCTTCAATTACTGTCACTTTTGCTTCCCAAGACTTGGGAAGACTATTGAGTAGGTTCTTCACCATCTTTTTATTTAGATAGGTCTTTCTGAGTGCCTTTAACCCATTGATAACTTCTGTAAACCTATCCAACATTTCTTTGATAGTTTCATGTACCTTCATCTTGAACATTTCATAGTCAAGTGTGAGCATGCTTATTTTGGATTCCCTGACTTGATTTGTTCTTCCATGTGTGGTTGCTAACTTGTCCCACAGTTGCTTGGCATTATCATATAGTGAGACTCTATTGTACTCATTTGGACCAAGAGCACAAAATAGTGTGTGCATGGCCTTGGCATTTAATTATGCCATTTTGGTGTCTTGTTCATCCTATTCCTTTTTTTCCTTTTGCACAACATAATCTCTAACTCTCTTCTTTGGGATGAGTGGCCTATTGATGATGATCTTCCATACTTCATAGTCATTTGCTTAAATAAAGAGCCTTATCCTTGTATTCCACTATGAGTAGTTGTCACGATTAAAGAGTGGAGGTCTCATGATGAAATATTTTTCAAGTCCTATAACATTTGCATTTATCTTAAATGCCATGAGACAAACTTCATCTTGGCTTTTCAACTCTTATGGGCTTCTTGAGGCTTTGATTACCATGTTTGCATTCTCTATTTTTGAGCTAGCAAGGATCTTTTCTCAAGGTTGTGATACCTATAATAGGGAATAAAGCTCTTGATACCAATTATTAGCTTAAGGGAAAGATTAAACCAAGAGGGGGTGAATTGGTTCTTACAAAAACTTGATAAATTTGAAATAAATTGAAAATTAAAAATAAGTTAAAAGTAAGAACAACAAATAATCAATGTATAGAGGTTTGATCCTTTAACTCGGTACCTACATCCTCTATTCTTGGTACTTTCTTACCAAGGTGATTCCCATAATTTGTTACCTTTAAGGCTAAGGTATAACCTTACACCACTATCTTTAAGGCTTAGATAGAACCTTTCAATCCCTTTGAGAATTCTACCCTAAATTCTCAAATATTTTCACTCACTTTCACATAACCCCTTTTATGATATGAATGAAGTATTTTGCAAACAGATTAAACCTCTAGTAGATAGGTGTTTACTAGATTTTAAGTATAAGATGAATGAGATACAAATAGGCTTGAAGAGTATAAATTTGAGACAAGTAAAAATGAAAATTTTGAAGATTTTTAAGCTTTTTTTGTTCAATGATTCAATGATTTTTGTATCTCTGCTTCTTCAGCTATTGGGAACCTTTTATAGCTGAAAATTGATTCATAGACATTAGGTATTTAATGTGGTGGTTGGAGAGCCATTGTAGCCTTTATAAGTGCTTGTTTCTATTCAGTCCTATACTTTAGTATCGATACAATACCAATAGTATCAATACATGAATAAAAAAAGTGACCGTTACAGCTTATTGTAAGTTGTATCGATATAGACATACTTGTATAGATACATTTGAGGGTTTCAACCAAACCTTGGCTACTGCTAAGCCTTGTATCGATACACATGGGGTGAGTATCCATACCAATTAGGCTGTTTCGATATAGACACACTTGTATCGATATATTTAAGGGTTTCAGCCAAACCTTATCTACTACCAAGCCTTGTATCGATACACATGGGGTGAGTATCGATACCAAGCAGGCTATATTGATACAGACACACTTGTATCGATACATTTGAGGGTTTCAGCCAAACCTTGGCTACTGCCAAGCCTTATATCTATACAGATGGGGTAAGTATCAATATAGACACACTTGTATCGATACATTCATAGTATCAATACATTTGTTCTTTGTATTGGTACAAATCTTTAAAAAATGTTAGTAAAATGATTTTTGTTGACTTAAACATATCTAAAAAAATATTCTAAGAATAAATATACATTTTGGAGCATATATATTTTTTGACAAATTATAAATTTAGTACTTTTCAAAATGTTTTTCAATTTGAACACAAATAATAAGTTGAGTATTAATTTAGGTTAAGTTGTTAGTTATATCAAAACCGAAATCAAAGTTAACATGGGGTATGGATGTCATCAAACCAATTACTCCTACAGCATCGAACCGACATCGTTTCATCTTGGTGGCCATTGATTATTTCACCAAATGGGTAGAAGCCGCTTCTTTTACAAATGTCACAAGATTAATGGTGATTAAATTTCTAAAGGCCAATATCATTTGTAGATTCAGGGTTTCTAAAAGAATTATAACAGATAATGCCTCCAACTTGAATAATAAATTGATGACGAAGGTCTATATCTAACTCAAAATCTCTCATCATAATTTGGTCACATATCGTCCGAAGATGAATGGGGCCGTAGAAGCTGCCAACAAAAATATTAAGAAGATTATGGGAAAAATGGTGAAGACTTATAAAGATTTGCACGAGAAGCTTCTATTCGCTCTTCTTGCTTATTGAACCTTAGTACAGACCTCGACTAGAGGAATACCTTACTCATTAGTGTATGACATGAAAGCAGTACTACTAATTGAAGTCGAGATCCTATAATTTCGAATATTAATGAAGACCAAGTTGGAAGAAGCTAAATGGGCATGAGATTGATATGAACAATTAAATTTTATTAAAGAAAAGAGATTGAAAGTGATCTAGCATGGGTAAATGTACCAGAAAAGGATGATGAAGGCCCATGATGAGAAGATTCATCCAAGATGATTTCATGAAGGAGAACTAGTGCTAAAGAAAATCCTCCTGATACAAAAAGATCCAAGAGGTAAATAGGCTCCCAATTGGGAAAAGCCATATATGGTTCACAAGGCATTCTCAGAAGATGCATTAATCCTTGCCGAAATGGATGGAGATATTTTGCCAAACCCTGTCAATGCAGATAGTGTAAAGTAATACTACACTTAAAAAAAACAAAATAACAAAAAAAGAAGAAAACAAAAATCGGATGAAAACCCAAATAGTTGTTCGATTAAAGGTGATATAAGGGGAAGGCTTTGAGTTAAAATCTCAAAAGGACAGCTCAAGCAAAGAAAGAAATGATCAAATCGTAGGCATGATATGATCAAACGCATCTCTAAAAGATGAATCTATGCATACGTAGATATTCTATTTAGAAAAAATCTTCGAAAATCTGAATTTAGTTGTCTAGACCTTTTCTTTGACATTTACTATTATCTTTGTAAATCTCTTCTTAGGCATTTTACCATTATTTTTATTAAAAAAAAGCTAATATTCTACTTTCTTTTCTTGAAATACAACCTCTATTAGACTATCTTTTTTATCGTGCTAACATTTTTGCTGAATGATAATTAATGACTTAAAGAAATAAAGATTGACTAAAATAGATAACAGACTAATTTCTTTAAGTTACTTTTGAATGAGGCCAAAACATTATGAAAATTTTGGTTCATGTCTTAATTCTTTCGAATATTCTATAAAATGTTAAGGGTGGATAACTAACGATCTTAGATAGACTTCTGATGATGGAGGAAACTTAACCTCTTAAAAGATATTCATCATTTTCTTCTGGCTAGCAAGGGAGTTGATGGAAATGTCAGGTCAGTGTTACATTCTGAAAACCATAGATGAATCGAATGAGGGTATCCCTTACATATTTCTAATCATATCCTTTTTTCTCAACCCTTAAATGGTATTGATATGTCATAAAGTCCTATTTTCGCTTGAGGCAGGGACATCGCCCACATTTCCAATCATATCCATTTTTCTTAACCACTAGATGGTATTGATGCATCACAAAGCCTTACTTTCTCTCGGGGTAGGGACATTGCCCACATTTCCAATCATATCCCTTTTCCTCAACCACTAGATGGTATTGATGCATCACAAAGTCTTGTTTTCTCTCAGGGTAGGGACATCACCCATATTTCCAATCATATCATTTTTTCTCAACCACTAGATGGTATTGATGCACCACATGACCACAAGGGGCATCCTTTACACATTCCTAATTATAGCATTCTCTTTTAATCACTTGATGATGCTGATGCATGATAATCCAAATTCCTTAGAGAGCAATAATAATTGTTTCTGTAAAGACAATGTCAAATTCAAGACTAGCCCCTTACCTTCAGAAAGATTTTTCATGCTTTCTGAAGATGTTTTCAGGCTTTTGAAGTGGGTTGGATCATGATTTAAAAAGAAAATGAATGAAAAATAGAAAAATAAGGAATAAATCCAATCATGAAAATCCATGCACATTCACCATGCATCCATATTCATAATTGTGTAATTCACAGGTTTAAAGCAATGAAGCAAGAAAAAAACTATTAGAATGGTTACTTCTTTAAAGTCAAAAGATAAGTTAAGCTTTCTTCAAAGATCTCAAATATCAAATTACTTCAACCTTATTAAGGTTTGTCTCAATCGACCGTACTCGATCCAATTCTTACTTAATTAGCTGTACCCGGTCAAGTCTTGCTACACTTTACTTAGTCAAACCTTATTTCACTTTTATTTGACATGATGTTTAGCCCTAATCAAGCTCCCTTTTTATTTCATTTAACGTGATGGTTTAGCCTAGTCAAATTCCCTTTTCATTTCGTTTGACATGATGGTTTAGCCCTGGTCAAACTTTTTTTCACCTCTGTTTAACATGATGGTTTAGCCCTGGTCAAACTCCCTTTTTATTTCATTTGATGTGATAGTTTAACCCTGGTCAAACCTTCTTTTCATCTTCATTTAACGTGATGGTTTAGCCTGGGTCAAACTCTCTTTTCATTTTATTTAATGTGATGGTTTAGCTCTGGTCAAACTTCTTTTCACCTCCGTTTGACTGATGGTTTAGCCTTGGTCAAACTTTTTTTCACCTTTATTTAACGTGATGGTTTAGCCCTAGTCAAACTCTCTTTTCATTTCGTTTGATGTGATGGTTTAGCCCTGGTCAAACTCCCTTTTCATTTTGTTTGATGTGATGGTTTAGCCCTGGTCAAACCTTTTTTTTACCCCTATTTAACGTGATGGTTTAGCCCTGGTCGAACTTCATTTTCATTTCATTTAACGTGATAGTTTAACCCTGGTGAAACTTTTTTTGACCTCCGTTTGACGTGATGGTTTATCCCTGATCAAACTTCTTTTTAATCCTGTTTGACGTGATGGTTTAGCCCGAGTCAAACCTTCCTTTCACTATCATTTGACATGATAGTTTCACCCTGGTCAAACTCCCTTTTGTATCTCGTTCGACATAATGGTTCAACCTTGGTCAACCTTGTTACGTTTAACCTTATGTATTACCTTCGTATCCTTTGTATAGCCATCGGCCTAGTCTTGGGCAACTTCTTTCATTTGTTGACCTGATTGCTTGGTCTCAGTTAATTTATCTTCTGGTTGGTTTATGCATTTTTGCCTCGACTAACTTATTTTCAATATAAACTTCATCGTAGGTTGAAAGTTCTCCTTATAATCAGTAAGCTCTAATATATATGTTCATATCTAGTTTTTCTTATACTTTGTGGCCCAGACAAAATTATGTCTATCTGGTCTTTGTCCTAATCCTGATTCTCAACAATAGACAAAGAGAGGCAGCTGTAGACATCGAATTTTGTCCAGGCTGTCTGTCCCTGAAAGTCCCAAGTATTTGAGAATGGAAATGTAGTGGCCACTCTAACGGAGGTTAACTTCCACCAAAGTAGTTTCACATTTTTGTAATTTTAATCAGTCATATGTAAATAACTGTATATACACATAGCAGAAACAATCTATTTTCTTGGGTAAAAAGAACGAATCCACAAAAGAAAAATTTTTGTTTTTAAACGAGTTCTTGACAAATTTTGGAAACCACCTCTGCAGATAATCTCATGGTTAACTTTTCAATTTTTAGGAATTTCCTAAGATTTTTCTAAAAAAGTCGAGAAATTGGTGGTCGGGTATTTTTACCGACATCGGTGTGGTTTTACGTCGATTCCCACCTCGAAAAATCATAAATATTCAAGGAAAAATTTATATTGATATTTTATACCACAAGGTGTCAAGTTGCTTATTTTTGTAATTAATTTTCAATTTTTTTAACAGTATCACAAGTATTGTACTCGTGAAATTTTTCTGATAAAATTATTTTGAATTTTGAATTTTAAATTTTTATCTTTACCATTGTGTAAATCAATATTTTGAATAATATGTTTTATTTAATTCATTTTTTTTAAGTTTTAATATATTTTTTGAAATTTTTTGATCCTAAATTATAAGCTTTCTTTTAATCTGTAAAATTTTTTGTAGAATTTTCTCGAGTTTTGAACTTCAAAATTCTTTAAATATTTTCATTTAACCACCATCAAATCAGTTTTTAAAAAATTAAATTTTTTTTTGTTGTGAATTGTTTTTCAAATAACAAATTTCTTCCATAAAGGTGTTCTCGTAAATTTTTACGAGTTTTGGATTTTTATTTTTTTCTTTTTTTCTTGCACATAAGACTTTTTAAAACCTTTCCTTGTATGATCCAATATTTGAAGTCTTTATAAATTTTTTTATTAATTTTATTAATTTTATTTTGTGCAAAATCTCCTTAATGGGCCTAGAACTTCAAATTTTATAAATAGGCTAAATAAGCCCAATAATTTCTCAACAAGCCCAATGACCTTACCAAGCCTACTTCCTTAATTTTCCATTAAGCCCATTTCACTTTCTAAAAGCCTACTAAGCCCATCTTAATAATCAATTTTCCAACAAAGTCCACGAATTTTTTTTTAATTTTTTAGTTATTTTTATATTAATTATTTTGATTCAAATTTTTTATTTATTTTCTATGTGGTTAAATTTTTAATTGGATTTATTATGTGGAATTTTGTTGAGACATGAATTTTAATTTATTATCATTTTCTTCATGGAATTTTCAATTAGGCTTTTTATGCACCTTATTGCATTTGTTTCTTTACTTCTAAAATTATGTTTACTTGTAATTCATAATGTAATTTTGCTTTTACATTATAATTTCCCAATTTATTTGCATGAAACCTAATTTGGTTGGAATTAAATTATTTTCCAATTAATTTAGTTTCATTCCAACTAATTCCACCAAGATAACCAAAATCACCGTTTCACCTAAACTAGCATAATCATGGCAATGGAGATGGTAGCTTGTAAGAAAAGATAGGCATGGGCTTATGACAACATTTATTACTTTTTCCAACCTAACAAGTAAACTAAAACATCAAACAAATAAAAAAAAGAGAAATTATGGAGAAAAAAGAGTGAAATTCAGCCAAAGAGGATTTTTATCCTCCTTGGCCAAATCATACTCCCCTATAAATGGGGGAGGATGTTTTCTTCATGAAGTTTTTAGTTTTTAGAGAAGAAATAGTGTTAAAAAAAAGAAAGGGAAAATACTTGAAAAAAAATTCAAAGCTTTGTTAAGGTATAAATCTCCACTTAAATATTTGGAGTTTTATTTGTTTGATACATTTTTTTCTTCTATTTGGTGAGCCAAAAATTTACTTAAGTTCATAGATTTTTTTATCCATGTTGAAAGACTAAGCATAACGGCCATGAACTAATATTCTTGATTTTATTTTATTATTTTCTTTTCTTCTTATTAGTAAATTATCTTCTTCATGAATCATGTTTATGTTGATATGATGTTGAATTTGGTGTTGTGTTTGTCATATATATGTTCACATATTTTTTATTTCTTTTAGTATTTTCTTGTTATTACGATGAAATCACATGTTTATCTACTTATTTTTGTAATTTTATCTTATAATGGTGCTAATTTATGTTAAATAAAATTTGAATATGTGATTATTAAGTTTTAAAAAATTGATTAGTAGATTGTTTAGGTGTTGGCTGAAATTCATGCTTGTATATGTGTTTTTGTGGTCATTTTGTAAATATGAAAAGTATAGGGGCTAATCCAAAAAACTAAATAAAAAAAACAAAAAACAAAAAATCTTTATTTAGACCTATATGCTTTGCCAAAGCATACTTGCACTCTTAGAAGTGTATTTTATGCATTTATAAAGTTAAAATACATTTTGTTTAGTTTTGGGGTCTTTTTGTAATCTTAAAAAGTTTAGGGACTTTTGCATAAATATTAAAAATTTATTCTAGGGGCAGAAAAAAGTGACCACATTTTGCTTGTGATCTTTTATGTGACTTTGTGATTATTTTAATTCATTTGAAGCTTAATTTTACATTTTAATCATGTCAGGGCCAATTTGTAATTTTAGGAAAGTTTAGGGACTAGTTTGCAAATAATAAAAAATTTTGTTGTATGGTCAAAGGATTTGACCAAAAGCTTCATGGATAACTTGGAAATTGATTTTAGGTATTTTATATCATGCTCTAGGTATTTTTCACACTTTAAGGTTATTTTGCAGTTTCTCAAAGTTTAGGGGCTAGTTTGCAAATAATGGAAAATTTTATTTTCTTGTCAAAGGTGTTTGAACGAACCTTCTTATGGATGTTATTCATGATTGACATGCTGATTTTTACTGGATTAATTATATTTTGTGATGATTTAGGTTATTTTTTTTACTTAGGTACCTAAGTGTAAAATCGTAAAAGTTTATGGACCCTTAGGGAAATTTAGCATTTTCTGGGACAAAAGGGTTATCTTTAGCATGAAATCATCTGCTTAGAATTATTTTAAATATTTTTAGCATCCCATTGGTCTTTTAGCATCCCTTAGGGAAATAAGAACCTTTCGTATTTTTTTGGTTCTCCGTTAGGGTATGAAATGCAATTTTTGAAAATTTAAGGACCCATTAGTAATTTTCATACTTTAGGTCATTTTTGTAATCTAAATTACCCATTTAGAGTAAGAATCATCATTACTTGTCCTTTCGAGTGTATTATGGGTACCGGGATACTCTCATGTCGAAGGTGTACCCTAGAGGCATTTTCATAATTTTTCCTCACATGGATGCTTGTATGCCAAAGGTGAATGTTCAGGGTTCATTTAGCCTTTTTAGGTTATTTTTTAGTCTATTAGGGGTACCGGGATACTTTCATAACGAAGGTATACCCTAAGGGCATTTTCATAATTTTTCCTCACTAGGATGCTTTTATGCCAAAGGTGAATTTTTGGGGTTCATTTAGCCTTTTTAGGTCATTTTTGAGTCGACTAGTGGTACTGGGGTCTTTTCATGTCGAAGGTATACTCAAGGGACATTTTCATAATTTTCCTTACCGGGTGCCTTAGTATTAATGGTAAGCCTTAGGAATATTTTAATTTTCCTTAAAACCTAATCTTAAGTAGTTACCCCAATCCTAAGTAGTTACTGGGTGCCTTATTGTTGATGGCAAGTCTTAGGAATATTTTAATTTTCCTTAGAACCTAATCTTAAGTAGTTACTGGGTGCCTTAGTGTCGATGGTAAGCCTTAGGGATATTTTAATTGTTCTTAAAACCTAGTCTTAAGTAACCATCGGGTGTTTCTATGCCAAAGGTATACTTTAAGCATAGGTTCATTTTTCTTTTATCTTTTTAGTCCTTAGATTCGAATTAGTGCCTTAGTGTCTAGACTGAGTCATAGGTCTTTTGTTTTTGTTTCAAATAAAATTTGTTTGTCTTTGTAAAATAAAGGCAATGTTTCAGAGTTAGAGTGATGTGTGAAATACCTCACACCCATATGTGATAGGGGTTTTACAGATCATTCTAATGACGAGATACCCTTTTCAAATGGAAATCGATAATTTTATACAAATAAAAACCTTTCACATTCTACCATGTACTCTAATAGGATGTGAAAGATATTTTGGTTTCTTAGAACCTTTTATGTCCCTTTGGTTTTCCATTAGGGTATAAAAAGGAATAATAAAAACTTTCGTGTCCTATTGGTTTTTCGGCGAGGGTGCATAAGACATTTCGATTTTCAAAATGCAAAACCTTAATTTTTTCTCATGGAATAGTAAAATTTTATTTTAACAATACAGGAATTGTAATTAAATACCACGTATTGAAACCGAATAAAAATTAAAGATCAAATTAACCATGATCAATAAGGTACTAATTTTTGGCACCATGAGAGGGTCAATCCTTACTTATGGCTGTAATAGACTCCCGAACCCTTAAAAACGATCTCTGGTACTCTGTACACCATGAAATTTATCTTTAGGGTTTTGTGACCCTTAAAACATTAATTTTGATAGGTGACCAATCTCAACTAGCCAAAACAGATTGGTGATGACTCCAAATAAATGGTCATTTCATGATGACTATTTAGGGTTAAGATGGACGAACGATTTATCTTAACTATCGAGTCCCCAGAAATAAGAGAATATTAATATCGATATGGCCCCCAAAGAAAGAAGAATAAATAGTTTTGAAATAATGATACATCACTCGTTATATAGTCAAGGGCCATTTAAGTCGGGCTTGGTCCGAATTCGCATCCAGGCCATGTTATGATAGCTATGTTCGATCAAAATAGGCTTTGTATATACGTAACGTAAGCCATAGTTCATGGTTTAGAAAGAAAAGATAGATAGGCCTAAATGATCTGTTTATGGGTAACTGAATCAAAGATCATTTCTCTTTAAAAGGAATTCACATTTGGCATATCTATCAAGATGAACGTACATCTTTATTTCTTCATCTTTTCTTGCTTTTTCATTTTTCTTCACTTCTCTTTATTTTTTCTTCATCATGCTTTCTTCATTCTTCACTTTGAAGGAACTTGAGCTTTGAACTATCTTCATTCTTCACTTTAAATGAACTTAAGATTTGAACTTTCTTCATTCTTCACTTTGAAAAAACTTAAGGTTTGAACTTTCTTTATTCTTCATTTGAAGGAACTTGAGATTTAAACTTATTCAATTTTTGACTTTTCCTTTGACAATCGACTAGTTTTTCTTGTAACTTTAGAATGGAATTTACTCCTTCTGATTTTAAAGCTTTGCTTCACTTGCTCTCTAGTGTGGAAAGTGATCCTTGATTAGGGTTCTAAGAAAAAACAAATCATCAAGCTTAATGGGGATCGCAAAGGGAATAATTTTTTATATTCATGAAAAGATAGAGAAAGATAGCCATTTGGCATTTCCAAAAAAGCCATTTGAACTATCGAGCTTTTCGCTAGGAAATAGGATAACTTTCTTTCTAAAGTAATTTTAAATATCTCAACAACATGATGTTGTGATTAAATTTTCAAAATTTTTTCTATATTTAGTTTTACTGAATGCCTCTTGAAATCATCAACTCTATAGCCACCAATGAATCTTGGTTTTGATTGAGTATTTGAGAAAAAAAAATCAAATAGGAATGGAAAAATCTCAAATTTCATCTTATTTATCGAGCATTAGATTGAAAAGTTTTACTCCAAAAGGAAAAGGTGTTTTATCCAAGAAAAAAGGTTGTTTTGGCTTATTTTACTCTTATTTTTCCTAAACCAAGAATTTTGAGAAGTGTCATGAAAGTTATGGTAAAAAATTATTCAAAAAAGAGAGATATCAAAATTACTGTCATTATTTTAACACATGTTAAACTATTTGTGTCTAAATCTTTTAAAAGCATAACATATTTGTTTGACCTTCAAGGAATCCAGAAAAAGAACATTTGGGTGTGAAAGGCTTGTGGTTGTAAAATGTCTATGGTTGAATGTCTATGACAATGATATAGATGGAAGTGAAAGACCTTTATGAGAGAGTTCAACTTAATGGTGATCATCTACTAAAGAAAATATTTTTTTAAAATGTTCCCATTAGCCTAGATACTGAAAATCAATATTAATGAAGTTCATTGTCCATGATAAAATGCACACAATGTATGAAACAAAATTTTTTTCAAAATTCGCAAAGCCTAAAAGGAAAGATACAGAGTTTTAAAGTCAAGATGGAAACTGCCCCTATTTGGCATACTACCATAAGGTTGATAATCCTTAGACCAATTGTCCTTTATAGACATCGATTAGCTCTTCGAATTTTTTCAAATCAGTAACCCTAAGAGCTTGTACTTTACTCTTAAATGCATTACAATTTTTCATGGAATGGCCTTTCACCCTTTGATGATACTCATATTTGGTGTTCAGATTGTACCATTCCAGGTGAGGTGGTCTCCTAGGCTTTGAAAAGAAAAAAGCTTGATTTAGGGAATTTGTGTTGCATGATACAGTTTCATCCTTTTTCTTTTCTTTTTCTGATAATTGCCTAAACTGTTTTCTCTATATTTGCAAGCATTTTATGTGCTCTAGAGAGAATTGAACATGGCGCAAAAATAAATAGGATCATGATACCAACTGGGTGGCATACGCGCACTAAGGAAATGATTTTATCAATAATTGCCAATAAGTCATAACTAATAAAAGCCAAGACTATAAAAAGTCAAGAGAGTAAAGAGGTCTATTCGAGTTCCATCCTTAACCAATTTATCATAGTATAGAGATGGTAGAGTATTGACGAAATAGGCATGCATTTCTTAATCTGTGAAAGGTGGTTGGACATTTAAAGCTGCATCTTCCCATCTACAAACATAATTCTTCATAGCTCTTATTACGATTTTTTGCTCATATTATGGAGGGTTCTTCAAACTAAAGTAATTTCTAACTTACGCTCATATTATCGTAAAAATACTCAAGCTAAATCCTTCCAAGTGCTCACTTGGCCTCTTTCTAATTGGAAGTACTATTCTAGAACTACCTCAATCAAACTTCTGAAAAAAATATGGATGAGCAATTTATCATCTCTGGTATGCCTAGTCATTTTGCGGTAATATGTCATAAAATATGCTTTGGGGCATATGAGTTCACCATACTTTTCAAACTTTGGGATTTTAAATTTTGGTGAGATAATGAAATCTTACACTGGACTAAGATCATCAACATCAACATTGGTACAGAGCTCATCCCCTTTTATGGCTTTGAGCTTTCTTTCAAGAATCTTTTTTAGCTTCTGGTTTGACTTATTTCTTGCCCTTTTGTTTATGTCTTTCTTCTTCATAAAGTTAGGGACCGTTAACTCCTCTTGCACGATGGTGATCTTTGCATTCACCCTTTGTATGAGGATATTAGTATTAATACTAATGGCTGGTAGTGGATTGGCTGCAGTACCATTTTGCTATACATTATAGGTATTTATCGATTGTGTATCTTGGACATTGGTCAGAAGTCCTTTAGCTTGGTCCCCATCAGATGTCCTAACAGGAGTGTTAGTAGTAGTTTCTAGTTGTTGGCGAACTGGCTTGCTTGTCTCAAATAGTTTCAACAAACTTACAGTTTGTGCTTGCATTTTTTCCTGTTGTGTGGTATCTTTCATTAGCAATTTGTGTTATT